>PVKS010009015.1:0-65758 GCA_004027875.1 Aplodontia rufa | reverse complement strand
GCTCCACGCGTTGAGCTCCATTAGGAAAAGAAATACAGTATTTAAACAAGCAGTTTACAACAGAGATATTTACAGATTTTACCTGAGGTGCAAGCATTATATACTTTCCCCCACCCCACCCACCCCGGCCCAAATGATTTCTTTTCAGCAGCGCTCAAGTATGCAAAAACTCCACTTATTTGGTCAATTCTAAAAAAAAATAATATTCAGGGACAAAATAGAGATCTCCAGTCCCCCTTGTATACAACCCAACTGTTCCAACTAGTTTTTATTGCTATTTGGTACAAAAGTTAACAGAACAACTTTACAGACTGTAGTGTTCCTTACATGTTCTATGTACAGTACAATCACAGCTTATTCCAGTAGCTTTCACCACTTGCCTTCTCAAAGATGAACTAAAATTTAATTTCACGGAGAGTACAAACTTATATCCAGCAAGACCTAAGGGGAAAAAAAGTTAAAGGGATTAAGAAGAAAAAAAAAAAATCAATGCAACATTCAGGAAAAACTATTTTGAAGTATACCAAACAAGGAAACTAACAAACAGAGCCTAGAAATACATTTCCATTTAGGCTCAAAATCTGCAGCGACATATCAGAAGACTAAGCAGATAACACTGCAGCGCTTAGCAGATAAGTAGTCCAAGAATCAGACGTCAGTGCCAAGCACATCCAGTCTGGAAAGGAAAACGCCACCTGCAAGGACCAGAAGTTCACACAGAAAGGAAAAAAGTATATGGAACGGTCCAGGAATATTTAACGAAACAAGCGTGATTTAGAATAACCTCCCTCTGTGAAAAGGGGGGCATAAAATGTAAGTTTGTTTGGCCAATGTCTATCAAGGTATCAATGACATTGCAGGCCATGGCCAGGTTGAGCAAAGGCACCCCCAAGCTGAGCCAGTGCAGGGGACACACACCGTCCACTGGTCATCTGCTCTTCACAGTCCACCCATCCCCTGGCACCACAGAGTAGATTCAGCCTGGCTCCTGTGGTGACACCACCTCCCTCTGCTCGTGCCACCTCGAGAGAGAGGACAACATAACTGCACATGCGGAAAGACCCAGGAAGACCTCATTTTTGTGTCCCAGAAGAAGTGATGCCCTGGGCACCTCGTGCCCGTATCCTAGCGTCCAGCAGGCACCAGGTGGGCGCTGCTCCTTGAGTACATGGGAAGGGTTTCACAGAACAACAGTGAAGACCGACTCTGCCCAGGAACCTGCCTTGTCATTCAGGTTTAGTGCTAGAGTCCTGGGGTAACCCTACACGCATCCTGCCCTCTCCCAGCTGTGAAAACTGGGATCCTTCCGGAGCCTCACAGGGCTGCCACTATGCACTTGGATACGTTTAGCATGTGAACCCAAAGCCAAACTGAACTTGCCTGCTCCTGTCTCAATTTCCCTCCCTGAACAGACAAGGATTTGGGAAGGCTTTGAATACAATCTTCGACCAAAAGCCTGGGCACAGGCTTGGATCCATGCACACCTAGGACAAAAACAGTCCTCCTGTCACACACAGGCAGGGAGGGACTCTGGGCAAGTCACACCATCCGGGCCTCATTCTCCTCATCAGTGAGGCGTACACAGCACCTCCCAACCCAAGTCACATTCAAATTCTGTTTTCTGTCCGCAGACCACGCAGTCTGTCAGACTGCCCAACTGTGGGGCTGGAGCAGGGAAGCAGCCCTGGGCAACAGGTAAACAAATGGGCAGGGCTGTGTTCCAATAAAGTTTTATTTACAGAGTCTAGAGGGAGGACAGTCTGCAGCTCCCTGCTGCAAAAAGAGTAAATGACCACTGATCATGGAGCACTTTATTCAGTGCCAGCACAAAGAAAATGCTCAGTTCGGGGGCCATGCTGATGCTTCACTATTGTCACTGCTGATATCCAAAGACCCTGAGCACTATCACTTGCATTTTAAAACACCTAAAGACACTTTTAAAAAAAAATCAAAACAAAAAGCAATTAACACACTAGATGATTTATTTTCAATTAAATAAAATCAATCCATTATATTTAACGAAAACATAGTCTCACCTTTTTCCTCAAAAAACAGGAAATCATGTTTTTTTGTCATTTGGTCGATAATGTGTATTCCCAATGAAATTCTCATAATTTCTCTTTTGCAGTATGCTGCTAGATAAGTGTTGGTAAGACACGGGCCTTTTACCTGATTGAAGAGAAAGGGTAAAAGGGCTTTAGAGTCAGGTTCAAACAACTGGATAAGATGTGCAGATTTCCAGAGTTCTTAATACTGAAAACGTCATCTCTTTCGCTACAAGGCACAAGTCATATACCCGTTCAGTTACTGAATTGTTTTATGACAACATTAGCATCAAAATTTTAAGTCACTAAAAATCTACCTTCCAGAGTGTCATTAGGAAGAATTTATAAAGCCCAAAGATAACTGAATCATAAAATATTTTAAATCTACATGCATCATGAGTCAAAACTGTAGAAGAGGAAGAAAGAAGCAGCCTATTCAGGAGGATCTGACTCTGCATCAGGACATTGTGATACATGTCCATCCTAAACACTGTGGGAATGGGGGAAATGGACACTTTTAATCAAAAGGCAGCAAAAATTACTAATTCATCACAACTTTAATAAAATCCACTGAAGTGTGTGAAAGCAATTGTTTTTTAATTCACTATCCCTACCCAAACCAATTGGCATCAAGTTATTCTTGATAGAGTGTTGTCACCACACAGAATCCTCAATCTGAAACTAACAGGAGCTGAAAGGTTTGAAAAGGATCTTGTCTCTTTGGGGCAGCACAAACCAGCAGGGCTTGCAAACCCACAGGACAGTGTTGCAGCTTAATCAAGCTCACTAGTACAAAGGGATGCTATGATCTACCTTCCCACGTGCCAGGTAGGTGCCACACACTCCCCACAAAGCTGCCACCAGAATACGTTTCCATGGGCAAACTTCAAAATAATGTTAAGATGAACCATGGACACATATGGGGAAACAAGATCTTTAAAAGTCACTTAATAGCCAACACCAGACAGCAGGACAATTCTAGGTGTCATCACATCAGATAGGTGAGCACCGGGCTGCTAAGGCTAAGGGGCCTCCTATGCTATTTACAGTAATTAGTCAGAGGGTGGCAGGCCTGCAAGGGTTCCCGGAGAAGGTGAAGTCCCAGGGGGGTGGTAAGACAACACCTGAAGAAGCACCCTCAAGTCCCTGAGAAGGCTGGGTACAGTGCTGAGCCGTCACAAAAAGGCGCAAAGGAGAACAAAGCTGTCTGTGACCAAGTGATGTGCCTGGATGGCACCTGGAGGGAAAGGAAGAAGGGAGCAGGCAGCCCGCTCAGCCTTTGTTTTCAGGATCACCTGCACAGAAAGCTTAAACTACCAGGTGCAATGAAAGACAGGAAAGAGACCTAACCCTGTAGAGTTCAGCTACAGGCAAGGGGCTCTACCTGCACCCTGGCCTCTGCCCCCAGGGGTGCGGGTGGGAAGCGATGCGGGGACACGGTACCTTCCAGCGACGGGCTGGTGGCCTGGTGGCCGGCGGGTGCGCAGGCGTAGAGAGGCCCGGCGCCCGTGTAGGGCTTCTGCACGGCCAGCACAGGCGCATCCGCCTCCCCCGAGCTCAGGAATCTGGGCTTAGCGGGCAGCACCGGCGGCGGGCACACGCACTCCTGCGCCAGCAGCGACGTGATGCTGCGCACCACGTGGTACTTGGGCACCTCGTAGCCCCTTCTGCAGTTGGGCCCCGGCTGCTCGGCGTCCAGCACGGCCGCGCTGGACTTCAGTCTCTTGGGGACAGGCTCGAAGTCCACGGCGCTGCTGGTGCTGCGGCTGCAGAAGAAGTCCCTGCCCTGCGGGGCCCAGGGCCCGTCGGACTTGGCGGCGTGGTCGAGGGCACCGTGGCCGTTGCTGCCGAGGGCCGGCTGCGGAGGGGCCGCCGCAAGCGCCTTGGCCTTGGCCTCGGGTCTTCGCGCCTTCTCCGGGGCGGGGGACACGCTGGGCTTGCAGAAGGTCTCGGGCGGCGGCTGCCGGGCAGCACCCTGCGTCCCCGCGGCCTGCTGCGGCCGGTGCGCCTTCAGGTTGCTGGGGGCTAAAGTGCTGGGGTCCGGGGCCTTGCGCGCCTTGGGCTGCGCGGCCACCGCGGGGCGCGGCCTGGGCTTGTGCAGGCTGGCCAGCGGCGGCACGTCCTTGCCCAGCAGCGCGGGCGGGCAGCCGGTGCGCCGGCTCCGCAGCAGCGACCTGCTCCGGCAGCTCTTGTGCACGTCGGGGTTGTACTTGTGCTCCAGCCGCTGGTGCATCATCAAGACCTCCGGGTAGAAGGTCTTGAAGGTGCAGAACGGGCAGGTGATGGTGGGGATCAGGCTCTTACTCAGCGAAATGGCTGGGCACCCGTGCAGAGGCCCGAGGGACAAGTTCAAAGGCTTCTCCTGACAGTCCGCCGCAGGCCGGCACTGGCCCTCCGCGCTCTCTGCCTTCCTGTCCCTGTGGCCCTCTGTGGGGGGCGCCGAGGCCACCTCGGATTTACAGCCCAGGGGATCTGCCTGAGGTTCCAGCGCTGCCCTCTTTTTCAACAGGTCCACGTGAGCAGGGGCGGGATTTCTGCTCACTCTCTCAGCGCCGTCATCAGCTGCGTTTTTATTGAGATCCTGAGTATCTTTGTGTGCTGGTGAAAGGACAAGGCTGCCCAGGGCATTCTGAAGGACAGCCTGCGTCTCCTTGAGCTGCTTTGCAGGTGGACTGCCTTTAGCATCTTTGGCACCATCAAACAATCTCTTCAAGTTTTTGGTCTGCACACTGTCGGAGGCTAACAGCACATCTTGGGTCTCCTGGCCTTTGCCCTCGCTCCTGGCTTCCACAGCAACGTCCATCTGCTTATCCTTGTGGTGTCTCTCCAAGTGATACCTCAGAGAGGTCTTCTGGGCTGCAGCATAGTCACAGAATTCACATTTGTATGGTTTTTCACCTACAATGAGAAGCGCCACTGTATTACATGAGTTTCTGAGAATCATCAAGTAAACTCTGGAAGCTAGTGGACTCCACCTCAGGGAGGAGTGCAGTTCCTTCCTGGCTCTACCTGCTCGGCTAGGCCTTCTCAGAGGCTCTCTGCTTTAGCACCCTTACCAACCACACTGAAAACGAAAAAGTTTAGTTCAAAGCATTGCTGCCATCTCACCACAGCCTGAGGAAAGGACTAGCACTTTTCCAGCTGAGAAAATGGGGCACAGAAAGGCTAAATAACTCACCAACCTTGCAGAGGATGAGAAATCCAAATCCATGCTGCCTTCTATTTTAAGCCACTGCTATTGTGGCTTCTCCAATCTAAGACTATTTGAAAAGATTCTCATTTCATTCAAAATCTTAAAAAGTCTTTAAAACAGAAAAGATGTGGCATTTAAAAATATTAGAGGGCTGGAGCGGTGGCTCAGCGGTTTCGGCGCTTGCCTGGCAGGCGCGAGGACCCGGGTTCAAACCCCAGCACCACGTACACAGCTAAGTGTTGGAGAAACGAAGGCCATGTGAAAAACTAAATAGTTGTTTCTCTTTCTCTGTCTCTCTCGCTGTCCCTCACTCTTTGGAAAAAAAAAAAATATTAGAAATTTAAATATGATGAAGAGCCAGGATTCAGTAGTCATAAACTAAATAAACCAACTTCAAAAGGGGAGCGACTTTTAAGCTAGTGTGACACTAAAAGCACACAAAGGACAGCTGCAATGGGCACGCTGAGCTGAGCTGACTCAAGCTGTCCCAAGACACCAGCACAAAAACAGACCGCATCACGATTCTGTTAATGAGTGCATTAAAAAACGAAGTCCTTTACCTGTATGCGTTCTGAGATGGATATTGAGGTAATAATTTGAACGGAAAAACTTCCCACAGTAACCACACTCTCTCGAGGACACAAGATGCTTTACTTTTCCTCCATCGTCACTTTTATCTTAAAGCAGAAACAAAAATATTCATGTAAGAAAACAGCTGAAGCTCACAGATCAGGCGTGTTGACTCGGATATTCCTAGAATACACATTGTTGGAAGTCACGAAAGATTTTTACATTAGTGCAGAGTACAAGCAGAATGGCTGCAAACACACCAAACGCTGCTATGACATTGTTAAGGGCCCGAGCTTTATGACGTGTGCTTTTCCTTTTGGGGGGACAGCAGACTGAACTGGGAAAGGCTCTGCTCTTTGCTTTAATCACAAGAGCCCTGACTGCACTCAACTGCACAAGCAGCTTTCTGTTCCCTCTGCAGGAGAAGCACCGGGTCTAGCTGGCGCTGGGTGCCCGTATCCCTCTGGCCGGGATAACCACCTTCTTCAGAATGTAGGAGTAATCTCAGGGCCTCTCAGGAGCCCATGTAAAAAACCATCAGTTCTCCCAACCACAGCAGAAAAATAAGTGTTTTTTTTACCTTAAGATTAAACAAGTTACCACTAGAGGGAAGCAATGACAACCTAATTTTCAACAGCAAACAAAGTCTGGCATTGGGCAAACACCTAAGAAAGTTTGGCAAAACTTAGCAAAGTTTTGGAAAACAAAATCTATTGTCCACAAGCATCCACAAGGGCAAAATATATCAGACAAGTAAAAATCTGCCCCCAAATGTCAAGGTGTTAACTTCTGAACCTCAATCTTTGCAACCTTAAGTCCCAGGGAACTCTAATTACAGGATGCTTCAAGCACACCAGCCCTCCCTCCAACAGACAGCTGGATGCACTACAGTTAAAATACCCTCCAAGTGAATATTTTAATCTAAATAAATACTCCCTGCGGCAGACCATATTACACATATTACAATATGAATGACTGTAACAAATTTTGGTCATGTCTTAAAATTTAGCATAATTAGGCTAGAGGCTTTCCTGACATGTGTGAGACACAGGGTTCCAAACCCCGGCACAGCAAAAAGAAAAAAAATCAGCACTAACTAAACTGGCTATTTATTTGCCTTCTGAAACTGCTCTTTCCAATTGAGTGGCCTCTTACCTGCTCCTCCTGCATTGTGCACTCTAGATTGCTTAGAGTTGACTAACTCTGACTCACACACCTTGGTGAGTCCCCTGTAGGGCAGTCTCCACCCACAAGGCAGAGACAACCCCTGACCTAAAAGCACCAGGAAGACTTGAAAAATTAATCATTGACTTTGCTTTCTGACCTTCTTAAAAGTAACCTAAAGAAAGTCAAGTTGATGGTACAGCAAGATACATCACATCAGTTTGGAAAACTCAATTCCCTAAATATGGACGATCAACTTGCTCTTACGGCCACATCCGGCTCGCTGGGTTGAGCTGGGACCTCACTGGCATACCCTACTTCCACTACGCTTGCGTCAGGATTTACGGCATGCTGCCTCATCTGTGCCTCATTTTAGAACAAGGACGTGAAATTCCCACATTTGCCTGGCTCCTGCCTTTCAGCATCACGCTTTCCGGTGCTGCTGTCTAGAGGAGACGTCTTACAGACAGGCCCTGAGATTACCCTTGGCAGGTGAAGACAAAGGCTGATGAACCAATTCTGCAAACAGGGAAGGGGGCAAAGGCGCGTTAAGCAACGAGTAAAGGTCACACAGGCACAGCCAGAACCAAAGGCCGGGCTGCGGCACTGCCACCTGCGGCTGGGCCTTGCCTCCATCCCCTGACCAGCGAGCCCAAGTTTTCACACCACCCACTAGTGACTGGCCTCTCCCTTCCTCCCAGGAAAGAGGGCATCTGCAGCGTTGACCCCCACAGGGATCACTAAGCTGACCAGAGGCCTCTGGTCAAATGTCTAGAATGTCATGAAGACACCATAGTGTGTTTTCTAGACGTCTGGAACCGAAGATGTGTGTTAACATGGGTGCTGGGCTTCCTGTGTCCCATGAAGCTCACATGTCCAATATCTGATAGGAAAACTGCTCTCAGGTTGATCTATCACATGACCACAAAGAGAAGTGGGCACTGGCTAGGAGTAGGTGAAGGGCCACTGCACTGTGTGTCCAAGCACAGCTTCACTGGGAGAAGGCATCTGCTCTAACCAAAGACCACGTGCAAATGATGCTCTTCCTCATCTTTCACTTGTCAATTACACCCTACATATTGGGGGTTTTAAAAGGCTTTAAGCAGTAGAATCCTTTACTCAAACAAGTATTAAGCCAGGCCTGGTGACACACGCCTGTAATCCCAGTTACTCAGGAGGCTGAGTCAGGAGGATCCCAAGTTTGAAGCAAGCCTCAGCATCACCAGGCCCTGTTTCAAAACAAAAAGGTATAGGAATTGAAGCTCAGTGGTACAGCGCTCCTGGGTTCAATCCCCAGTACCAGCCTCCACTCCAGTCTGAGGGGATGAGACTCTGGCTGAAGTGAGGGTGGGCAGCAAGACTGGAAACAGGTGGGCTCCTTTCTAGGATGACGCCCACCAGGGCAGGAAATGAGACATAAGCTAGGCCTTGGTACTGGCTTCTGCTCCTACAAATGCCATCAGCATGCTGAAGTTTACTCAACAGTGAGATTTCCTAAAATCATCTTTGGTGTGAGCCAGGTGTAGCATGCCTGTAAATCCAGCCACTTGGGAGGCTGAGACAGGAGGATCCCAAGTTTGAGGCCAGCTTTGGGAACTCTGCAAGATCCTGTCTCAAAAAAGGGCTGAGGATGTACTCAGTGGTAGAGTGCCCTGGGTTCAAGCCCCAGTGCCAGAAAACAATCATGTGTACACCTCTATGTATTTAGATATACATTCATGTCTATTTTGTCTACATAAACACACACCTGCATATTTTACACACACACACACACACACACCCCTTTGGTGCGCTCACACTCACTGTACTTTTTGGACAAACCGTCTAGGTTACTGAGATACCTATTTATGGTCCCTAGCCTCCCACACTGGAAAGAGAGGGTGCTCAGAGGACCAAATGACTCCCTTAGCAGTCATATCCTGGCTCTGGCTGACAGTCCTTCCCAGTGCATTTGTGACCAGGGAATCCCACTGGGAGGCAATATCTGGGTGCTGGGTTGACAGATAAGCCTGGCTTACAGTTGAAGTCAGGAATGCCAGAAACCCTGGGGAGTGCTGCATTCCCAGGCCCTCAGACCCTACCTGGACTCTACATTCTGGGCCAGGTCACTCTGGTGCAGGGCAGTCCAGCAGCATCCCTGGCATCCACCCACTGGACACCAGCTCACAATGCACCCTGCACAGCTGGGGCAACCACAAACATCTCCAGATGCTGCCAGGTGTCGACTGACTGGGGGCAAAATCACCCCTGCCTACAACAACCGCAAAAGCCTGAGGCTCAAGGTGCAAAACAGGCATCCTTCATGGGCAGAATTTCCAGGAGAACCTGACAGCCTTTTAACTCAACTCCATTCTTACAGAAGGTGAGGAGAAAGGGCCTGAGAGGGGCCAAGACTGCACAGCAGGGTCCCACAAGGCCTAGACTAACTCAGCGCAGAGCCCTGGAGGCCTGGAGCAGCTTACCCAAATGCAGGACTTCAGGGAGTCCGTCCTCAGAGCCGTCCTCAGAGCCTCCTTCTCGGTCCACAGCCCCACCGTCATCCAGAGCGGTGGTGAGGTCTGGGGAGCACGTCCCAGGCTGCCTTCCATCCACCGCCATGGTGGGCGACTCTGCGTCCACCCTCCTGTCCCGCTTGTGCACACGCGAGTGCAGGACCAGCTGGTGGTAGGTCCTGAAGGCCCGGCCACACTCGGAGCAGTGCGTGGGCTTCTCCTTGTTGCCACAGGCCTTGGGGTCTGCGTCCGTGGAGGACACCTCACCGTTAGTGTGCCTGAGCTTCTCTTTGTCTTGCGAGAGCCCTGTGCAACTGCTTTTACTTGTTTTGGCCTTTCCAGAACCTTCTGACTTACTCCCGCTCCAAATTTCCCCAAGCTCTTCTTTCTCCGAACACGAGTCGTCGTTGTCGGTGCTTCCTTCCTGCCCGGACTCCTTCACCTCTTCTTGCGCGATGGCGACCTTTCCTTTGGTGGCCAGCTGCCACGCCTGGTAGGTGGTGAAGGGATCGAGCTGCGGTATGCACCTCATGGGCCTCTTCCCAGTCTCAGCATGAGATTTGGGTCTCAAGTTCAAGAACTGCAGAAGCTCCTCCCTCGGCGAGGGCAGTCCCTCTTCTTGGGGGTCGGCTTGTATACTGCTGGTACCAGAAGTAGTTTCTTTGGTGTGCACCTTGCTGTGCTCAATAAGACTTTCTTTATTTGGAAAGAGAAAGCCACAAACCATGCAGATCTTGTAAGGAGAGGAGATGCTCCCGGCCGCGTGCACCTGGACCACCTCGTTGATGGTGACGGGGCTCTCCAGGCCTTGCTGCAGTTTGTTCCTGGCGCCCGACTTGCCATTGTGCGTACGCATGTGATTCTTAAGGAACCACGGCTCCTTGAATCTTCTTCCGCACATGTTGCACCCGTACGTGAAAGAGTCCTTGTGTTTCTTCATGTGGGTCTCAACGTCCAAAGCGACCCTAAATGTCTGCCCGCACACTTCACAGCCAAATTCTTCGCTTTCCTTGCAGTTCGTGTCCTTCGGTGCGTCTGTGCGCACTTGACTTTTCTCAAGAGGACTGAGATACTCCGCTTCCACACGCAGGACCGCTGGCTCACAGAGGGTCGGCCGATGTTGCATTAGGACATGTTTATTAAGGTCTTCTGCATGTGTGAAGGTCTGACTGCAGAACATGCAGTCCAAGGGCATAAACCCTTCTACCTGGATGATGTTCTTCTCCTGTGAAGCTCTGAAAGGTACTGCAGTGGTTCCTTTGATTGACAAGGCATCGCCCACCTCCCCCTGCGTGCCAAGAGCACTACTGATGACTTCAGGTCCGTCCATGTACACTAGCAGGGACTGCGTTGGCATGTTCCCTGTCGTGCTGGAACCGTGTGCACAGGAAGACTCAAAGTTCTGCTGGGAATTTCTGGAGTTGGAATAAGGCCACTTATAAGACCTGTCACTCACACCTTCAGCAGCCCTGGGCTTCAAAAGGAGGGTATGTACTACGAAGTTCAAAACTATGTGCGTATTCCTCTACCTTCTTATCTTCACAAGTTTTCAGCGAAAATTGGCTCTTTGCACAAACAAGGCACAGACTGCCTGATGCCGTGATTCTCACACGAATCAGCACCAAGCATTAGTCCTCCTGGTCTCCATTGAGCGAGTGCTGCGATTGAGCGAGAGACTGACGCCGGCAATATGGAGACGGGGGATTTCCAAATCCTAGGGGGAAGCAGAGAGAAGCAGTTAGCTACACTTGGAAAGAAGGCTGCATTCGATGGCACACCAGCTCCTGCACATGGCAGAGATGGCCCCGATTCTACCGCCGCCCTTCAACGCGCTCACATGCATCCTGTGAAGCATGTCTGTTGATTAACTCATTAGCCTTACCCAGGTGGTGCACTGAGAGTATCACCCAGTTAAGGAACCTGGGAAGAGATGGTGCACGACTCTTCTACATCTGAAGGCTCAAGTGCTAGGGCCAGAATTCACCTGAACCCATTTTAAATGTCACTAACGTGAGGGCACATGCGTACCCTCACGCAGCTTCCACAAACCTAAAGACCATGAAGAGGGCTGGAGCAGTGGCTCCACAGTTACAGCGCTTGCCCAGCATGCGCGAGTACACAGGTTCAAACCCCAGAACCCACGTACACAACTAAGTGTCAGAGCAACAAAAGCCATGTGAAAACTCAAAAAAAATTGATTCTTTCTCTCTATCCATCTCATTAAAAAAAAAAAATTAAGAGGCAAAATTAAAACTTAAAAGCCAGTTCTCAAAACTATTTTATGAACAACTAAACTAACATCAAGGAAAAGGGAATGCTCAAAGGAATACTCCAAGATGACTGGGGTCAAAATCATAAGCACACAAAACAGGAACATTTCCTCAACTCCTCACCACAGAAACACAGAACCCTCCCGAACGCTCACTCTTGGCTAATGGGACTTGGATGGACCGGGATTTGCTGGAGATTCTAAATCTCAATCCACCATCCAAGTCCCAGGCTGCTCTCAAAGACTTTCCACCCTCAATGAGCACCAGCAGAGCCTCCCAGTCCAAGTGACAAATAAGGTGCACAGAGCCACACTTGGTGACAAGCACATCTACAACACACCCAACACAGCTGCCCCCACCCCCAGTCTTCCATCAGGAAGTGGATCCTCGGGTTCTCAATCCATCTCGCATGTTACACACTGGCCAGGTGCACGAACCCAGTCAGCTCTGTGGGCTCTGATTTGGAGACTCATTTCCACTCTTGGAGAAGTAGCCTCTAAAGCCAATACTCTCCACCCTTAGGGCACAGGACTTGTTTTTAAATAGTCCCCTCTACTTTAAAACTTGGGGGGGAGGGGCTGGAGCAGTGGCTCAGCAGTTTCAGCGTTTGCCTGGCATGCGTCAGGACCTGAGTTTGAACCCCTGCACCACATACACAACGAAGTCTCGGAGTAACTTGAAAAACTAAATAAAATTGATTCTCTTTCTCTCTCTCTCACTGTCCCTCTCTTTTTAAAAAAAAATCTTCAGCCGGATAGTTCTACCCACTGAAACAGACACACGAACTGCTCCCAGCACAACGCACAATGAGAACACACCACTTCTCTCCGCCAGGTCTCTTCCTCTTCTTTACACTCAGGAAAAGCCCCCACCCCTTATCTTTGGTTCTGAATCAACCAGTTTTCCTACAAAGGACTCCAGTCCAAAGACGAGGGTGCCGTGCTTTCTGTTCCTTGCTGCAATCACAATGGAGGCTGACACGTGGGCCAGAGACCTGCTGTGTGACGTAAGAGAACTCTCTAGACACCTGAGTTCTAGTCTGGCTTAAAGTTGTCCCTGCCACAGACCTGACTTTCTGCATCTGTTTAACGTGATGGGCTGAAGTCCCGGGAAGACAGCTCTCACAGCTCCCAAGTTCTCAGAGGCTCTGGGAACAGAAATGTGATTCACTGGAGGACAAGGCCAGGGAAGTGTTTTAACAGAAAACTGAGGCAGATTCTAAAACAGCAGTTCTCACTCCCTGACAGCACTGTCTTCACTGACCAACAGCTGAAGGAGAAATAATGCAGTGAACTCTACAGAAAAGCCAAAATATTAGCTTCAATCTGAAGTCAGTCATTTGAGGGCATTCCTACTTCTAAGGGCTAAAACACCTTTTAAAAAATCACAGTGACAATAGGAAGTAGTGTCCTTACCTAGCAAAATCAAAGTCATCCCATGTCAGACACCAACTCATTTAAGGAACTTGGCTGGGCTGAGGATACAGCTCCATGGCCCTTGCCCACCACGCACCACGCCCTATATCCAACCCTCAGCACCACAAAAAAAAAAAAAAAAAAGTTGACTAATCCCTTTAAATTATCTATAGACATCCTTTCCAAAAAAGACACCAACCCTACATCTCAACCACTAGATGAGAAATAAATTTAACGTAGGAATACCCCTTTTTCCCATCCAGGGTAGCAACATAACTCTGTTACTGTAAACATATCTTGGAAAGAAGGTTTGGCTTTATTTTTATCTAAAATTCTTCAAATATCTGGGGCCTAAAGAGGTCACCAAAGCCCTCTAAGACAAGACCATGTAAGATGACTTCCCTGCAGTGGGGGGCGAAGGAGAGAGAACTCCAGTACGGCCTGGGTGGAGACCTGGAGATGGCTCACGGGGCCCTCTCTGGGTCAGGCTGGAAAGAAGGCTTGCCCAGCAAAACGAAACACTCCGTCCAGGGCGGATCTTGATGGTCATAAACTGTGCCCAGTTGTCCGAAGCACCAGAGGACTCAAGTCAGAGCAATCCTTAGGACTCACCTGCCCCATGGCCACCATCAAAGCTCAGCAAGAACTACTGCCTCCCAAGCCTTTCCCCGTATCTAAAATCATCCTGTTAAAAGTTGGGTCTGGCATGCCAGGGGTGGTGGTGCACCCCTGTAATCCCAGAAGCTTGGGAGGCTGAGGCAGTAGGATTGCAGTTCAAAGGCAGCCTCAGAAACTTAGCAAGGCCCTGAGCAACTCAGGGACACACTATCTCAAAATAAAAAGGACTGGAGAAGTAGCTCAGTGGTTAATCACCCCTGGGTTCAATCCCTGGTACAAAAAAAAAAAAAAAGGGCTGGAGCGGTGGCTCAGTGGTTTCAGCGCTTGCCTAGCAAGCACGAGGACCAGGGTTCAAACCCCAGCACCACGTACTCAACTAAGTGTTGGAACAACTAAGGCCATGTGAAAAACTAAATAAAGTTGTTTCTCTCTTTCTGTCTCTCTCACTGTCCCTCTCTCTTTAAAAAAAAAAAAAAAAAAAAAAAGTTGGGCTCAGTGGCGCACAACTATAATCCCAGCTAATGGGAAGGCTGAGACCAGAGGGTTCAAAGTTAGAGGCCAGCCTGGGCAAGACCCTGTCTCAAAATGAAAATAGAAAGGCTGTGGGTGTAGCTAAGTACTAAAGCACACTTGAGTTAAATTCCCAATAACAAAAAATAAAAAAGCCTGCCTCTGGTGCCAACAGAGGGCTGGGCCCTCACCCTCTGCTGAATCAGTGTGATCAGACAGCACAGACGCAGGATGCACATCTCTGGCCAGGGCCACCAAACATAATTGATGTGATATTAAAATCGGTGTGAATGACCAAGCGTGTGGCACATGCCTGTAATCCCACCAGCTCAGGAGGCTGAAGCGGGAGGACCAAGTTCAAGGCCGGCCTCAGCAACTTAGTGAGACCTTGGCTCAAAAGAAAAAATAAAAAGGACTGGAAATGTAGCTCAGTGGTTAAACATCCCTGGGTTCAATCCCCAGTACAAAAGAATAAAAAAAATAAAATAAAATAACGTGAATGGTCATCAAACCTAAGATTGCCATCTAATTACATGCTCTGCAACTTCAAGACTATAATAATTTAAAACAAGGAAAGCTGACCAGCACAAACCAATCTGCACCAGTCTGAGGGCAGAGGCTCAGCAGTGGAGCGCCTGTCTAGCATGCATGAGGCCCTGGGTTCCATCCCCAGCACACCCCCACCAACAAAAACACCGCTTCCTTAGATTTACACCCTCTTCTTACAACCCACCAAAACAAGTACACGGGGCATGCCCTGGAAATCTCTGCGGGTAAATGCCCTTGGCTCTTGACTTAGGAACTACAAAACTCTTCCTTGAACTCTAAATAAAGCACCACACACTTTACACCAGGTGTACATCACGGAAGACCAATTTGCTAAAACAAAAATCTTTGAAGTAATCGTGATAATAAAGACTTAAATAACATATCAAAACAGGAATTGTAACGCAGTTAGTGTTTCACAATAGCACGCAATGCACACACACACACACACACACACACCGGCATTCCCAGGGACCCTTACAGCCTCCGGGGACAGCCCAGAGGCCAACAGCAAGGCCAACAGCCAACTGAACTGCCTTTCAGGACAAAGAACCGGAGGGCATCACAATCCTCCTCCGACACCACCACCGAAACGCCTCTGCTTTACAGGCGCACACTCTGAACACACCGAGTTTATTAACAGGTACACTGAAAGAAAAAAAATTGGGGCATGGGTAACTGGAGATAGAACCCAAGTGAGCTTCACTGAGCTGCATTCCAAGCCCTTTCATGTTTTATTCTGATAGGGTCTCACTAAACTGGCCTCGAATTTGGGATCCTCCTGAACTGCCTTGACTACAGCTGGCACCAAGGACTGGTACCCTGAAGCACCTAAGGCAAGTGGCTGTCCAGCACAGCCTACAGTCTGAAGGACACTGAGGTCCATGCCCACTCGGAGCACTTGGGCAGGAACTTCACAAGCCCCTCAGAAACTCAGGACAAGCCACAGAGCCATGGCTGCCTGAGTACGCCTGGTGTCCTTTTAGGTCACTGATTAGACACTGATTTGTCCAATTGGTCTCAAACTAAAGCTGCTATGAATTCTACCACTACCTGGAGACCTTAAAATTAGCAAACATCACACCTGGCTTAAGAGCACAATTTGTGCTGAAGCGGGGGCAACTGCCATCTTCCTGACAATTCCTGTGACTTGGAGATACCGTTCTTCACACACCGTCACCCAAACCATTCACCCCGAGACAACCAAATCACTGTTTCCCAGAACACGTTGTCCTGTATCCTGGACAGTTAACTGCCAGTGTGTAGCAGTGAGGTATTCCAAGCCCTCAAAAACTGTCAAAAACACTCAAAAAAATTCTAGCTATAGACAAGTAATTTATAGTACTCCTACAAATTTAATTTTCCCAAGTTAGCAAAATGGCCAAATAAATGCCTGTTGAAATATTCAACTCAACGGCCACTCTCTGGCCAATCATTTCTATCTTTAAAGCTATAAAATTAACTTGGCAGCTTTTCTGTAAGTTTTTTCTTTATATTTTACACATACTATTTTTCTAAACCCTACAAATGAAAAAAACTACACAGTAAGTAGTCTACAATAGCAATCAAAACCTGGAAGTTTAAATCCTTCTACTGGACCTCAAGGAAATCACAAAGGTCAGTCACATCCATGAGCTAAATGGTCAGCACTTTCCCAATCGAGTTGTGGAAAGGTGCTTAAAAGTTAAGAAAAAGGTTACAACATTCACAGCTTAACTTCAGCATTACAGTCCAAACTATCACAAGCAAAAGACTGCTCAGAGGCAAGAAATCGGATTTCTTCAAAATCATACAAATACTCAATTCTAAATAGGATAAAGAAACCAAAATGCCAAACATACACATATACATACATATCACACACATGCATATATACGTATATTTGATCACCATAATTAGCAAATGCCTGATTCATCCCAAATCAGGTAAGGTCTGCTAAAAGGATCTTAATAACTTATAGCACCACATATTAGTTTTAGTTTCAATATTATCAATAGTAACAGACACTGTGATCTGTAAACTGGCTATTAAAAGCTCTGTCTTGATCTGAAAAAAAAAAAAAACCATAAGGGAAATCCTTTAATTTTTAATTAAATAAGATTAAGCACTGCTATCAGTGAGTTTCTACCATTACTTACAGTTAACCAGTACAACCTTAAATATTTTGAAAAGATTTCACAGGTTAACTGCACACCAGGAGAAAAAAAAGATTTCAGCAAGTTAAAAAATGAACTGCCCTATCTGTGCCTGTTAAAACTCTACAAGGAACACTCTAGACATGTGCTTCTGCATGCACACATACAACACACAAGTAACTACACAGTCAGGAGTCCACTCTTCCCGGAAGGCCAGAGATCATGTCCAAATGAGACCCAACTGCAGTTAACTCCAGGGCAAATGTGAGCACAGGCAACGCCTGAATTCCCAGATCCTTCTTTCACAATGCCTGAATATCCCCCCCTATCTTTTGTTGAATAAATACTACACTATGTCTGGCTCTTTCAAGTCACCTGTTATCTTTCCAAACTAAGAAAGTCTCCTTAATAATTCAATCACTGGGGGGCTGGAGCAGTGGCTCAGCGGTTTCAGCGCTTGCCTGGCAAGCACGAGGACCCGGGTTCAAACCCCAACACCACGTACACAACTGAGTGTTGGAGCAACTAGGCCATGTGAAAAACTCAATAAAGCTGTTTCTCTCTTTCTCTGTCTCTCTCACTGTCCCTCTCTCTTAAAAAAAAAAATAATAATAATAATAATAATTCAATCACTGTTCAAAGGAAGCTGAAAAAACATCTTACACATTAATCACCCAAAAAAAAAAAAAAGAAAGAAAAAACCCACTTCTAGTATAACTGTATGTTTAAGTTATCCTGATTTAGTACAAGTAGCAAAGGTTAAAAAGAGAGTAACTCCTATTTCTGATTTCAGGACAAAACCTATTAGGAATCTAAAATTACAGATCATTTCCCTACATCTTCAATTTGAAAAGCTGGTGGACTGCAAAACAATGAATACCAACACAAGAACACTACCCAAACCCATGAAAAACTAGCCTGACTCTTGGGGTAGTGTGCCAAAAAACGCTGGTAAGGCTTCAGTAAAAAAGTTGGGAATTAAATTTATTCTCTCAGACAACTTACTCAGCTGTCTCTTCAGGTTTAGTAATTTTATTTCTCAACTTTATCATAAAATTACCAAACTGGCCCCAAATTTCCAGTAACTCACTTATGTTGATACCCTGGGCAGGAAGTAATGGGGATGTTTAGAACAGTTGGTCAACAAATGCTCAAATGTAAAGTTTTTAGCAATCATTCCAAGGTTAAATATAAAAGGGTAATGTGGTGGCAGCTGGTGAACAGGGGCTTCCCCCGTGTTTATTTGGAAGATAGATGGGTATAAAAATTGAGCTTGCTCATCGCAAGCTGCAGATTTTAGGAAAGAATGGTCCCCATTTCTGTACTTCCTTAAAGTCAGACTGCCATCTGCCCTCATGGTCTAAATTCAAAAACCTTTGCCCCACACCACTGCAAATTTGTCCAAACTACATTACTGCTAAGAACAATCTAGATCACTTTACTCTGAAAAACCAGCATTTCAAAAAAGTGTTTATACTACCCCAAAATTGGGCCATTAAGTAACATTCAAGAATCAGGCCTCCCTCACCCCAATTTAAGAAACTTCCTGCTGTCTTTGTGTAATCCATTCTCTCTCCCATGTGCTTTTAAACTAGTGAGTTAGCAGCCCTACCCCCAAAATCTGGAGATGAGGTGTGGGAATGAAGACTCCTCTACTGTCACAAGCTTAATTTACAAACTGTAACCAAATCCTTCCTAGTAAAATTTACAATACTTAATATGCCTGGGATTTATTTAATTAAATTTTGGTAGATTGATTGTACAATTTTACCAGGTTTTTTTAATACTCCTCTAATTTGATAACTATTGTATGTATTCCAATTATAATAATTTAAGATCTTACTATTTATTTATATTCAACTGCAACACTTCTTTGCTTACACACCTCATGGTTTCATTCCTACTTACAATTCTAAAGTTTGAAAACGTTAGCCATGGCAAAATACTTCAGCTCTACCCTTCCAATTCATTAAACATACTGCTGAAGGATTAAACTGAAATGGGAAATCATACTCAGCAACCTCGAAACCCTCAACACATAAGGCCACACCGGCACAGAGGTGCAATCTGATTTTTTTTTTTTTAAGTAAATGGAAACAAAGCTTCTTATAAAACCAACAAAAAAGCCCCAATCTTTTTTTTTCAGAAGAGAGACAGATGAAAGTAGATCCTGTTTTAGAGTAGTACGTTTTAGGTAGTCAAGGGTCATTAAAACTACTCAAAAGTTCTTATCAACCAATATCATGTTGGTGACCACTGAGACAAGAATGCAATTTGATAAAGTGAGAAAGCAGCCCATCTTCTTCAACCCCCAAGGCTCTAATCAAGCATCTCAGAATTAAGAGTGCTCCAGGGTTGGGAAATGGCAACCCTGCTGTGGCAAAAACATAGCATTTCATAATAAATGTTGTTGAGAGAAAAGTGATTAGCATTTATCTGCAATGAAGAGATGGACTTAGTCAGGGCCAGGCCATTGTATTCCTAAATTATTCCATCAGTTTCTAAATGACTTGATGATTAAGTCTTATTTTCAGATTTCCTCTAAAACAAGACCACTGGAAGGGGATTAGGGGCTCCTTCCCTCCCTTAAGTTTCTTTGCCAAAAATGGAGGATTACCAAGAAAATGCAAATCTTCCCCACCTTAAAGGCGGCCAAAGTCAAAACTTTCACTCCCCCTCCTCTCCTACCACCTGAGGGGGAGAAGATTGAGCTATTATCAAAATAGATTCTTCAGGGTAAATGGGGAAAATTTTTTCTATAATTTTTTTCTAAGTGGTATCTTACTTCCTTTTTTAAGTAAGAAGTGAAAGGAATAATATGAACCCAGGACAACTGCTAAACTTCGATCTCACACATTATTAAAAAAAACAAAGGTCAAACTGCAAAATGGTAGGAAGATGTCCTGAAGATAAAAGGATTAAAAGCTGAAGACACTAAAAAGTATGTGTCCTTCACCATTAAGTCATAATCTTTCCCTCCACTTCCTCCTCCCATATGCAAATAAACATACAATTTGAAAAGGACTAGCCTTCCTCCTTACACGAAGTAAAATTCCAAGCCATCAAGTTATTAACCCTATTCTAACAATCCAAATAAATTATAAATCTGTCTTGTAGCTGCTGACAATTGAATTAAGTCACTGCCCACTTGAATTTACCACTTACATAACTGATTAAAATTGCCAAAATGGGGGGGGTGGATTCAAATAAAACATCATGATTTAAAAAAAAAAGAAAAAAACAGACCCAAAACACTACTACAGTCTCCAGAACACCGAACAAAACAGTATCTAAAACAAACAAGACTTCTCGGGAGGAAAAAAGTCATCTACCACTAAGGACACACCTTAAAAGTTCTTAGCACACATTAACTAAGCAAGCACAAACTAGAGGTTTGACTTGTATTTTTCAGATGAAAAGCAATTAGGCTATTACTCTGCACTTGTCACTAGAGACACATAAAGGCTTTTTTAGAAACTCTAGTGATCTATTACTCGGTCTCAAAATATTACAAAATTGAGCATTTTAGTCTTATTTGCTATCAATCAAGGCAGTCCATCCACTTGGGGAGGAGGGAGTACAGTAAACAAGAACTCTACTGTACTTCCTGACATATAAACAAGGTGGAAGGCCCAGGACCCCTACCTACGTCGCCAGGCCTGGATGGCAGCTGTTGTTAGCCAGCATCCTCTTTTGTTGGGCTTAATCTCAGGTCAAGTCATTCAACCAACTCAAAAGCGATGAAGACATAATTAAATCAACCTGAACTAAATCAGACCTAGGCTCCTTAAAACATACAAGTTAATGGTTCCAAACCATCCTTAAACCAGGAAGCCAGCTCCGCGGTAGTTGGTTCACAGGGTGGTCAGTGAGAGCACGACCCTGAACAGGCCCCAGGCCCACCGCAACCGCCACTATTTAATCCGTGTTCAGGAATGTCCGAGGCTTCAAGCCCCGTAGGCTGGTCAGAAAGATAAACCGAGGCCGGGGACGACACACTACACACCGCGCCTGGGAACCTCGCTCGACCCTCTTCCTGGGGGGAAGGGGCCGGGCGTCTGCCGCTCCAGTGCCAACAGGCCACTGGGGTCCCCGAAGGGGCCACGGTGGCTTTTCAGGCCCCTGTAACCGAACCTTGCGGAAAGCCAGCTCCCCACCCCCACCCACCCAAGAATGCGGCTTCCCGTCCTCGGTGGCCCTGCCCCAATCCCAAAGTGTGGGTCCGGGACGGCGCCGCCTGCGCCCTCGGGCGGACCGCCCAAGCAGTCCCGGCCCGGCGGCGCCCCCGTTCCCCATAGCGGGGGCTCGCGTTTGGGGCCGGGGAGAGCGGAGGGCTCGGCATCCGAAACCCAGCGCCCCACCACTCAGCGCCTGCCGGCTGAAACTTCCCTTTAACAAGAAGAAAGAAACACTTTCGGGCTAACACTCAGCCCTCCCAGCTCTGTAGAGTTCCCAGTTCTGCTTCCCGTTGGCTCTGGGTTCCCCCACTGGAATCCAGAGTTGCAAAGACGTTCTGGAAGAGTTTATGGGACATCAGAAGTTTTGGGGGAAATCTTTAAAAGGAGAAAAGCCAAACCACCTTATCGCACTCGTCCAGGATACGCAGCCCTGTGTACGGCGGGCTCGGGGACCGGCGGGCGACCCTGGACTCCGGGGGCGGACTCGGGGCGCCGGGTGGGGGTCTCCGCGGGCGCGGGCCGGGGTGGGCGGCAAGGCCTGTGCCCCTCGCGGCCCCCACGGACGCGCCCCCCGCCCGGCCGGTGTGCACGGCCCGGCCATTGTCTGCGGGGGACGCCTGTTAGGACGCATTGTTTTGGCTGTTTCCAACTTGCCGGCCCCCCTGGCCACCGCGGGGACCCCGCGCCCGCCCCTCCGCACGCCCCGCGGCCCGGGCGGCGAGAGGGAGACCTGCCCGCGGGCACCAACTTTTCGGAGAGCCCCACCGCGGCCCGCGCAGCCGCGGCGCCCGCCCCGGCCGCCAAGACGGGGACCCCCGCCCCGGCCCTCGGGGGCACTGGGAGTGGCGCGGCGGCCAGGAGCGGGGGCGCGCCACCCGCTGGGGAGGGGCGCCCAGGAGAGCGGGGCCGGCCGGGGCCGCGGCGCCCTTTACCTGCGGCCGGAGCTCGGCCCTCCCTCGCTCGCGGCGGCCGGCAGCTCTGACACCGCGAACCGGCGAGGTTTGAATGGGGAGGAGCGGGCGGAGGGCGGGGAGGAGGAGGCGACGCGAGTTCTCTCGGCCTTTTGTGCGGACACCTCCCGGTCCCATGCCCGCACCCGGCCCCCCAAAACAGACGGGGGGCCCGGGGCTGAGGGGCGAAGCCATCCCCCGGGACTCCACGGCCTGGCACCGGGAAGACCCTCCCCCGAAAAAGAGCGCTCCCCACCCCCACCGCCCCCGCCCCCGCCGGAGGATTTGGGGGCCGGGCTCACCTCGGGCGCGGGGCTAAGGTGAGTGGGGCGGGGTGCGCACGGGGGCAAAGGCGCGGGCGCCCCCTACTCGTCCGCGCGGGGACAGTGCAGGCGCGGGGGTCCCTAGAGCCGGCGGGCGCGGCGCGTCCGGCGCAGGGGGACTGTTGGGTCAGAAAGTGCTCGGAGCAGCTGTTGCGCCCTCCCCCGGCCCCGCCGCTCCAGACGCCCCGCCTCCGGCCTCCACCGGCCGCCCGGCCACGCCCACTCCCCCCGCCCCACCGCCCACGTGATCTGCGCAGGCGCGCCCCTGCCCCGCCTACCGTCGAGGGCTCCGCCTCCCAGCGAAGGAGCGCGGACGGGCGCGCGCGCTCCGAGTAGTTGCTCAGCGACTCCGGCGCACGCGCGCGCCTTGCCGCCGCCCCCGCCTCCACCTCCCGCCATCCGGCTTAACGTGGCCGGCCCGCGCCCCGACGGTTCCAATGACAGGTACTCGGGGAGGGGGCCGCGAGGGTAGTGCGCAGGCGCAAAACCAGCCCTCGTCTGGCCACCTCCCCCTCCCTTGCAAGGTGCGCCCAAGCGAGGGGAGGGGCTGGTAGCCGAACTCCTGGCTCATCCAGAATCACAAATAAAAAACCTTTACACTGGCTTTGGGTACTTTGGAAGATACCGGTGTACAAAAAGCACTTTTTCAGATGACCTTCAAGTATGAGGACGGTCACCGAGATAAGATGATTAAATATTTTTCTTTAAATTGGAATCTCCATAAAGCTAATTGATTTTTTTAAGACGCTAGGCTTGGTCGCTATTATAATTTCAGATTTCTAAATTTCGCCTAAATTCCAACAATCTATTAATTTTGAGAGAAATCCTGTTGGATGAAACTAGGTTTTAAGTGGGAGCAAACACAAAACAAAAATAAAAAACTAGCCATTTCTCCCTCCTTTCTGCACTGAACTTAAATCGTTTCCCAAGTGTTTTCTTTCTTGCTTACAAAAAGAAAGGATGAAAGAAATAAAAGGCAGGAAAAGATTATGATTCCAAAGGTGTGAGATATCCCATTTTAACCAAGCCCCACGGAAGAACCAGGGACACAACAATCACATCGACTAATTTTTCTGCTCCAAAATGCAAATGAATGTAAATATGAAATGGATCTATGCAAGTCACTACAAACGAAATAGACAAGTTTAAAACAAAACCGGCCTTCAGTGTATCCAAAATGGAGAACCTTAGAGACACATCAAAAACAGCACTTAAAATATGTAATTCCTGAACCAAAAGAAAAGAGAAAAACCAAGCACTACCAAAAAACCGACCCGGAACTAGTGAGCAACGCAACCTTAATAAATAGAAAAAGGAATTCGAGAACACGGCTTAGCAGAGAGGAAGAGTTAGCCCAGTGTAATGTTTTCCTGTCATTTTATACATAACTACTAACCCCACATATGGTCTGGTTAGTCTTTTTTAGAAAGGAAGTGAATCAATTACTTACTCACACTTAATTAATTAGCAGTGCCAGAAGTTGAACCTTACGCCAGCACTGTTTTTTGTTTTTTTATTTTTTTTAAACTGCAGTTCATGGGTATTGATCATTTTTAGTACTAAAGTTCCTTTTCTCACAAAAGATGAATCCCTTTCCTTGAAATGTTTGTTGATGCCTTATAAATATTCACACTCTAAAGCATACTTCAAAAACACACTCTTCAGAAGCAAGAAACTTCATTTAACTTTTATCAAAACAAATGACGCTGAAGCCTTCTACAAAACAAAGAAATCACGAACAAGTAAGGACCATTACCAGGTTGAGCCTAGCCCCAGTGTAGCCTCACTCTACATGTTAATGGGTAACCTTTGAACTCTGAAACCTTGAATGCTGTAAACACAATAGCGCTGATAGCTAAAAATCGCAGTCAAAATGGAGCAAAGAGAGAAGTCCCAACTTTTCAGCAGGAATAGGGAAACAATCAAATATTTTGACAAATAATCGAAGAACAATGGGATTCTGGCTCCCAGACCTGGTTGCCACTGGTGTTTCACCCCCCAGCCCCCATGCCTTCACAAAGCCACCACTTTGTGGAGCATTATGGCATCATATGGTTTGTTACTTTCTCCTCCCCTCCCCCCCAAAAAACATCTTATTATGTGGTAGCTTTTAAAACTGAAAGAGAATTGTGTTAACTGATCTGTGCGCTAAGAGTTCTGTATGGGATCCTGATGTTTGAGTCAAGAATTACAAAGAGCCTTAACTCCTGGAAACCAGCCAACAAAACTGGGAAATCGTTGCAAAATTCTGCCAGTGGCTGACTGCTAGGCTGCAAATACATACTGTGCTTTCAAAAGGACGTGGAGGGATCTGAATTCGCGGCGAGGGCTTCCTCCCCTAGAAATGTGGAGGCTCGCGCGCCCCGGGATTTACACGGAGAGCTGAAACCATTAAAAATGGAAACTCCAAAAGTAACAGCAGAGCGCTGGGCACCTTCGGTTTCGTAACAAGGGCTCAGAACTCACGTTATCGGATGGAAGTGAAAACTGAAAATGGAACGTTGGTCTCGGAGCCCTGGCTCCGCCCACGCCTACCCCGGCCTCACCAACGCTCGGGGCAGACGGCCTCCGAAGGAGTCAGGTGCTGCGGGCCTCCTGCTCAGAAGACAAAGAGTGGACCCCGCAGAGCTGCGCCGCAGGCTGCTCGAGAGGGGCAAATCGCAGGCCCCCACTCCGCCCCTTCCCACAAACACCAGCTACACCTCGCTTTTCACAGCCACCCACGCAGGGCCTCCTTGAGACTTATTTCCCAATAATGTGCGCCTATAAAAATCACACCATTATCTCTGAATTGATCTGAGCACTATCAGGCCTCTTCGTTTGGCTAACAACTCATTTTCTATTCAGATCCTTTTAACCCCAGCATTCTAGGGTCTTAATAACATAAATAAATAACCTTCTGATTTGCTGATTTTAATAGTTATTGGAATCATCTTTTGAGATTAAGCCTTAATTAGATTAACAGAATTCGGTAGGATCGTTTTGTTTCACAAGTACTTGTTTCACTGTGAAACTATTATTATTTTTTTTAAAAAATGGAAACTGTGTGTAAATCCCTGGAGCTGAAATTGAGCCAACATAGATAATCGAGGTAAAAGAATTCAGTGTTCAGAGCAGGAAAACCTGAAAAACTGCAGTGAGGAGGCGGCAGGAAAAGAGAATGAAAAAAGTTGGGCAGACCTGCCAGCTTTTGCAAACTACAAAGGACATTTGAGAAGGAGACAGGGACAGCCCTCTGCGCAAGCCTGAGTGCCCTAAATAAAGGAGGAATAGCAAACAACCCCGGGGAACGCCACACTTTTCCTTCTCTATTAAGTTTCTCAATCCCACACAAGTCCTCCCAATTTTAAACCGACTATAAAATATCACCATAACATATGATAAAAATAGATAACAGAAATTACCTTTTGGAGGGGAACTCAGTGCCTGGAACCTGGAAACCTAGGAGCTTGCCAGTCCACCTGGCTGGGAACAATAACTGGAAGAGATGTGATTGCTGGTTTTCACAAGGAAACCAGAAAGGGAGGGGCCAAACATAAAGCTCAATTTAAATAGAAAGCTTTAGATAGAATCCGACCTGATTGAATAAATCAATCCCGAGGAAGTTAAGAACTCGGTTTCATTTAATCTGTCCCTTTAGCAAGTTTTTGCCCCCTCTGCAAGCACAGCCTACATCTTCTAATATTCTGTACAGTTTTCCAAGGTTGACTTCACTCAAAACGTTCATGTAAACTTCCTTAATGATTACACATGTACAAACATCTCTCCAAAGCTTCTTGCACTCATCAGAGATTCTGAGGGCGGAGCCAGGATGAGAGGAGGCAGAAGAGGAAGGTAAGGAGCATTCGCTGAAATCCAATTACCATCATCATCCCAATAAACAGAACCTTTTTCCATCCACCCACTTACTCAAACCAAAACCCTGAAGTCAGGCATTTCCTCCCCTGCACACGTCGCACCTAACCCTACATTCTTCCCTTTGCTGTATCTCAGCTTGGCCCATTCGCTTCTTCTCTACCAGCCTAGTCCAAGGCACCTGGACATACCCGCTCCAGACCCACACCTGTAGGGAGTGTGCACTCCCAGTTTAATCCCTTCTAGGTCTGCCCTAATGCCTGTTCCATGGGTAGCACAGGAGATCTTTTACAGTGAATATCAGATCATGTCACCACCCAGCATAATGGCTTCCTATTGCCTTGGGGGACAAGAACAAACTCCCTGTGGCTCTGGCTGTGGCCTACCTCCCCAGGCTCCTGTCTTGGCAGGCCTCACTCAGAGTTCTAAACTTCAGCCACACTGGCTCCTCTAAGCAGTCTGCCCTGTTCTTCCCTCTGCCTAGCGCCCCTTCTTCTCCTCTCCAGGAAATCAACTGCTGTCCTTTCTGTTCTGACATGGTGCCCTGATGAGGAACACCTTCTATTTAATCATTTGGGCCCAAATACAGACGTTCCACCTCTTGAGAGGAGCATAATCCCATAGTATTATTTTATGTCTTAGGTTTCAGTTTCTTTATCTATAAAAGGGGGGTGGGGAACAAAGGAGATAACGAAAATACAATTATTTCTGTTATAGAAACAACAAATACCAGTCCATATTTCAACAGGGCTCTGGAGAATTAAATGAGACAGACTATGCAAAGCCCGTGCCCAGGGTTTGGGGAGCCTGGCTCTGTTGTAGGTATGGGAGGCAGAGCAGTAAGCAAAACAATCTCTGTCCCTTTGCAGAGAGAGACAGTTATGCTTGCACCCCAAGGGGGCTGGAGATTGGAACCAGTAAGACCTCTGCTTATTTGATTGGGCTCCCTGGAAAGCAGAGACCCCCAGGAAGTCAAACAAACAAACCCGAATAGGGAGGAGTGCTCCCCTGAAAGGGAACAGAAGCCAGGCCCAGAGATGGAGAGCCGAGCTTGGAAAAGAATTACACACAGGTCAGGGACCCATGGAGCAGGAAAAGGCAGAGACAGAGGAACAAGAAATCCAGGCAGGACTTTGTAAAGACCCTGCCAAGGACTGGGGCTGAACTGCAGTTGTAGTGGGGCGTCAGAGAGTCAGCCCTCCCCCCTCCTTTGCCACATCTGCTGCACTGCATAGTGTTGAGACGCTTTCCTCTCTTGCCTTGGGCCACCAGGTCCTCCCAACTGCTAGCATCCCTCCTGTCCTGGACCTCCACCTCCTGGGTGCCCCAGGTCCCGAGGCCAGCACCTCTCTTCAGTGCAGGTACCTTTTCTCTAATCTGAGTGCCCATAATGCCACCTGTGCACCAGGGCCCAGCCTTTTTAATGTTTCCTGCCCAGAATTCTCCCCACAACTCCCAAATCTTATTTCCAGGGGCTGACTCCAGGCCCAGGCCCAGGCCCCTGCGTTTACAGAGTCACTCTCCCAGTAGGGACACAGTCATTACATCTCTGAGCATCACACTGATCTTTTCAAAATTCACGTCTGATTATGTCACAGCCTGTGAAAAATCCCCCATGTCTCTTAGAATAAAAACAAAATTCCCAATAATGTGGCTGGAAGATCTAGCGGGCTCTGTGAAGGCTTTGGATTATTTTCCAGGAGCCCAGAGAAGCCTAGTAAAGGCAAAGGGTGTAAAACTGAAAAATCCAGGCCTGGGGTGTGTGCTCAGGGGTGGGGCAGCCACCCCCAAGTCATCCCCACACATGTCTGTGGGAGGGCAAAAGAGCCACTGAACTTCAAATATGTCTTCCTCCAGAGGAAAGAGCCTGTCTTTCCTACATGAAAACTCCGAGAGCCTGGGTTCTTCTTACTTCAAGCTAACACCCCCCACCCCTACCCAGTGCCAGGTCACAGAATCAGAGCTGCTCCCAGTGGGCGATTCCAGCCCTGGACTGTCTGCCACTTCATCAATCCTCATCCCTTTACTTAAGAACACCTTTTCTTTTAAAAGAGGAACTGAGGTTCAGGAAGGTTAAGTAAACTGCCTAAGGTCACACAGCTAACAATTTGTTTCCTACCTTCCAGACTATAGTGAAACCAATGGGCCATTTGAAACCCCAGGTCAAACCCTAGTTGTCACCAACCTAAATTTCCTCAATTCTAAAAATCTACACTGAGACAGATTTCTTGGCCTCCTGTTTCCTGAATGTTCACCAGTCAGCCACGTCTGACTCTGGGGCAAGATTAAAACATCCTCACTGAGCTAGGGATGTAGCCCACTGGTAGAACACATTCTTAGCAGCCAGGAGACCCTCAGTTTGCACCAGAGTACCACGAAAAAAATTTTTAAAAATGAAATATTCTCTGGGCGAGGTGGCACACACCTATAGCCCCAGGGACTCTGGAGGCTGAGACAGGAGGATGGATCACACGTTTGAAGCCAACTTCAACTTATCGAGGCCCTGAGTAAGTTAGTGAGACCCTGGCTCAAAATTTAATGCTAAAAAAAGGGCTGGAGATGTGACTCAGTGGCTGAGTGCCTCTGGGTTTGACCCCCCCAATACCAGTAAATAAACAATAAAATAAAAAATCCTCCCTTCTCCCTCCCCCGCACTGTGGACCAGCAAGAAGGCACTGAGTTGCCTGGGGCTGGTCTCCTCCCACCTCTCAGCCACACCCTGGAGTTCTTAGTGTACTTACACATCCCTATTCCCCAGTACAATGCAAATCTCTCAAAGTAGTAAGAAAGGTCATGCAAACTATGTTCCAACAGCAATTAGCAGAGTGCTTTTCTCGCAGGTAGGAGGCAATACATGTAAAATTAAAGTATTCCAGACTAGAATCAACCTTCTCCCACCCCTCTCCACCTGGCCCCTCCGACCTACTTAGTGAATCTTACAGATCCTGTCACTCCAGAATCTGCTAAATACACTTTCCTTTTTTTTTTTAAAGAGAGAGAAAATCAACTTTATTTGCTAATTCATGTGGCTTTTGTTGCTCCAACACTCAGTTGCGTACATAATGCTGGGGTTTGAACCCGCATCCTCACGCATCCTCACGCATCCTCACGCATGCCAGGCACGCACCATAACCACTGAGCCACTGCTCCAGCCCTGCACCTTCCTAACCCATCACCTCGTTTCCTTCTGACCTGGATAATCTCAAAACTCCTCCTACCTGTCTCCTTCCTAGCTTATAATACTTTTCCCGAAAGCCACTAATAACCATCCTGCTATGCCCTGTGTGAAAATCTCCCATTTTACCAAAACAAGTCATAATTCACTCTCAGATGCCAGGATGCAAAACCACACTATGGCCCCAGTCAACCTCTCGGGCTGATTCATTCAAAAAATATTTATCGACCACTCCTCTCTCCCAAGCAACTTGGCTAAACAGTAATTACAGAGTGAAGCACAAAAACAAGTAGGATTCCTACCCTCATGGAGCTTATATTTTAACAAGAGAAATAGACATTAATCAAATTAAAACACAAGCACATAGATAAGCTTATAATTACAGTATCTACCCCTGGGCAAACAATCACTCACGTGCACAAAGAATCACACAGAAGGATGTCCATCACTGCATTGTTCACACCAGTGAAAAATCAGAAACCACCCCCTATTGCTCAAAAGGAAACAGCAACATTAGCTAAGGTATATCAAAGTGTTCAAACAGAGAAAGTCGTGGGAAGCAGCGAAACAGCGTCATAAGTTTTCAAGTGAAAGGATGATCAAGACAAGAGCCTAGGGGCCGGTGCAGTGGCTCTGTGCTTACGGTGCTTGCCCAGCATGCACAAGTGCACGGGTTCAAACCCCAGCTAAGTGTCAAAGCAACAAAAGCCATGTGAAAAACTCAAAATTGATTCTGTCTCTTTAAAAAAAAAAATCCATTTGCAAAAAGCTCTGCCATTTTTTTTAGCAACACACAATACTATGTTTTTAAAGGAAATATATATATGTGTATATGTATGATTATACACACATATATAAAATATATATATGTATAAACATAAATAGGGTCTGGGGATGTGACTCAGTGGTAGAGTACTTGCTTAGCATGAGCAAGGCCTCCAGTTCAATCCCCAGCACCCAAAAAAAACACATAAAACAAAAACAAATATATACATATATATTTGTATATGTATGACAGCCCCAAAAACCACACAGAGATCAAAAGAAAAATTTATGCCAACGCATGAATAAAAGTTGGGGAATACCGAGCACAGAGGTGCAGGCCTGTAATCCCAGCACCTCAGGAAGCTGAGGCAGGAGGCTCTCCATATGGAGGCCAGCCTTGGCAATTTAATAAGACCCTGTCTCAAAATTTAAAAATATAGGGCTGGAGCGGTGGCTCCGAAGTTACGGCGCTTGCCCAGCATGCACAAGTATGCGGGTTCAAAACTCCAGCACCCTCATACACAACTAAGTGTCTGAGCAACGAAAACCATGTGAAAAATTCAATTGAAAAAAAATGATTCTCTGTCTCTGTCTCTCTCTCTCTCTCTCTCACTGTACTTCTCTCTTTAAAAAAATAAAATAAAATAAATAAATAAATATAAAGGACTGGGGACGTAGCTCAGCGGCAGAGTTCTGGTTTCAATCTCCAGAACCAAAAAAAAATAAAAATAAAAAGTATATGAGGTGATGGATAAGTTAATTAGCTTGACTTAATGATTCCGCAATGTACACCTTGTAACATCAAATTGAACCCCATAAATATACATATTATTGGCCAGGTGCAATGGCACCCACCTGTCATTACACTCGGGAGGATGAGATAGGAGGATTACATGTTCAAAGCCAGTCTCAGCACCTTAGCGAGACCCTCTTAATAAAAAATCAAAAGGGCTGGGGATGTGGCTCAGTGGTTAAGCACCTCTGGGTTCATTGCCCATTGCCAAAACTAAACTAAACTAAACTAAAAGTAAATTCATTAATTCATTAAAAAACGGGCTAGGGATGTGACTCAGTGGTAAAGTGCCCCTGGGTTCAATGATTCAATTCCTGGTACCATGAAAAAGATTTTATGTATATATATATATTCACTCACATACATTATTTTTTGCCAATTAATAAATATTTGAAACATATAATTGCTGTTAAACACTATGTTAAATTTTTGTTTTGTTCTGAGAAACAAAACATTAGAAGTAATTTTTTTTGGGGGGGGTAATGTGGATTGAATCCAGGAGCACTTAACCACAGACACATTCCCAACCCACTTTTTAATTTTAAGATAGGGTTTCCTTAATTGCTTGGGGCCTTGCTAAATTGCTGAGACTGGCCTTGAACTTGAAATTCTCCTGCCTCAGCCTCTCCATTACAGGTGTGCATCACCATGCCCAGCTAGAAATAAAATTTTTGATAAGCCATTGTATACTCACTCCTTTCCTAGGCTGCCTGCCCCACCCTGGCTTTCAAACCTACCCCAAACCTACCACCCACCATATATATGCAAAAATTAATCTGTAGCCATCCCACCCACCCCACCCATCCCCTGAGGTCCTCTCCAAATGCCACCTCCTCCAGACCCTTCACCTTTGTTCAACACTTTCTTGACACTGGATTGGATTGTGCCCAGCCCTGAGCTATGTACTCCTCCTATTCCCACCTGAAGGAAGGCCAGTGTCCCCCACATCCTGGAACAAGGACCATGGAACAGTGCTGGCACGCAAATATATATATTTGGTACCAGGAAATAAATCATAAATCCAGGGACACTTTACCACTGAGCCACATCCCCAGCCCTTTTTTCTGGTCCTGAGGATTGAAGATTGAACCCAGATGTACTTAACCACTGAGCCATAACCCCAGTCCTTTTTATTTTTTATTTTGAGACAGGGTCTTACTCAGTTGTTTAGGGCCTCAACTGTTGTTGCTGAGGCTGGCCTAGAACTTACGATTCTTCTACTTCAGCCTCCCCAGTTGCTGGGATTATAGGCATGTGCCACCATGTCTGGCTAGTGCCCCAATATTTAGCTGTTGTATTTAATTAAATAGATGTATTCCCTGGATCTTCCATTCATTCATTTACTTCTCACTCTGCAAATTTATATGTGTGTACATATATATGCATACATGTGCATATGTACATATATATTTGTATATATTTATACAAAAAGTTTATATATATATGAATGTAAAAATGTGTGTATATACATGTGTATATGTAGACATATACATTTACATATACATATATTTATTTATAAAATTTTGTGTGTACTGCTGGGATGTAATCAAGGGCCTCACACATACTAGGCAAGCACTCTACCATTAATCTACATTAAGCACCTACCGTGTGCCAGGCACTGTTCTAGGTGCTAGGGACACAACAGGAAACCAGATCCAAATGGGTCTCCTCACGGAAAATACATTTACTACTGCAGTGTCAGATGATAAATACTAGTGAGAAAAAGTAGGGGGACACAGGAGCTGAAATGAAGCAGGCAGGTCCTCAAAGGCCTGGAAACCTCTGGGTAAAGGACCCAAGAGGAGCCAGGAGCAGTTCTGGGCTCTGTGACTGGCAAACAAAGGCTTTGAAACTCGGTGTGTCCCTGTGGTTAGTCCCAAGCGCCTGGCATGGCACTGAGGCTGCTATGGAGAGGGGCAGAAAATTGGCCTGGCAGTATGAGGACCTGATTTGGTGACTCAGTGACTTACTGAACCACTGATCTAGCCAGGAGCACTCTTAAAATAGGAACAGAGTCTCCTTTGCTGAAATTACTATATTTAAGGGTGTCCAATTTGCAGGTTACTTTTGCAGCAACAATAGTAGTAATAGTAAGATGGGAGGGAAAAGAAAAAAGTTTTTTCAGCCCATGCCCCGTGCCAGAGTCTCAACTCTGCTTCTGGTTTATATCATGGTGTTCAATCGTTCTCTGGGTAGCCTGTGTATTTAGATTTCATTTATAGTTGGAAGCTGAGCCCACCCTGGTTAGCTAACTTACAGAGCTACTAAATTCCCTGACTTAAGGTTCTGCAACTAGAATAAAGTGCGCTTCTAGCCCTGATCCGATTCCAAAGGTCACGCATCCCATGGGACTCATGCCATTAATTTTGCCAAGTACGGGAGAGGGTCTGATTGGGACCCAGACTGGTCTACTCCAGAACCCGAGTAGCTCAACCATCAGCTGGGCGCCAGGTGCAGACAAAGCCAAGGTGGGAGTGTACCTTGATGGCACAATCCTCTAGCAAAGCTGGCCTTCAGTGCTCCCGGGGCATCTTCCCCAGAGCACGGCGCGCGCGGGGAGGCCTGCAAGAGCAGAGGGAAGGTGAGGGCTGAGGCTGAGCAGGGGAGGCTGGTGGGCCTCCAACATGGACCCAGGTGTGCCCTCCAGCCTCACCCGCAGCAGGGCCCTGGGCCTGGGGATTGCTGAAATTCTGGTGGAGCTGCACCCCAAGCGGCAGTTATGAGGCCACCAGACTGGACCTGAGCCGACCTGCCAATGGTCCAGGCCTCGCTCCTTTGCCACTGCAGGGCGGGCTTTTGCACCTCGGAAACCGGAAATGGACCAACAGTGGTCCCAAGTCTTCGCACGCAAATGGGGCCTTGGCGCTTGCCCCTCCCCTCGGCCGTGGGGACAACGATGTCACCCAGCGCTGGCGCTCTTGCAGGTGAACCAAGCAGGTCACCTGGAGCCTCCAAGCCCCGGGCCTGGCTCCTGCGATCCCTCCAATGCCATTAGCCATTCCCTCTGCGGTCTGCCCTGTTCCAAAACTCCCTTCCGTTTATCTCATCCCTCTGGCTCCTTTGACAACTTTTTTTTTTTTAAATGTGGTTAGCACATTTTGTTGACATATTTTTACAAAGACCAAGCCGGCCTGTCCTCTTAAAAATATTTTAAGAGATTATGTTTTGTTCCCACTTGTTTTGAGGAGTAACTTTGACATCACTGGGAGGATGAAAACTCTAGAAGGCAAATGAGGATAATAGGACCATCTTCCCTGAACTTCTTCCAGGAGAGAAAAAAGGCAATTAAAAATTAAGATGCTGGGCTTTTAAGAACCAAGAGCCATCTTGCTAAGTATTTGCTTATCAGTCCCTCACCCCCCTCCCATAAACACACAACTCATGTTTTTCTTTCTCCTGTCCTTTAAAAAAAAATCTGTCACATAAACTACTCTAAACCAATAAGGTTGGAGAAAATAAGAATGCTGTAAACAGAAATAAGCCGTTTTATTCGAAGTTTACAAATAAAAGCGGCTTGTCCCCAAGGAAACAGAGCAGAACTTGGCTAAAGTGGCTCTGCTCTAATCCTGTTACCAGCGCCCCGGGGCTGCGCTTCCAGGAAGCCCCTCGCTCTAGTTTTCAAACAGTGTTCCATCTTACTTCTGCATCATCAACTCAGCCATATAGAAATAAGTGAAATATTACACTTAAAAAACAAAAAAAGCCCAAGCACTGGAAAGCGCTCGGACCTGTGTGCAGCTGTCTTCTGCAGGATGGGCGAGGGCAGGACCCGTCCCCTCCCCTGGGGTGCTTCCCAGGGTGGAAACCCTCTCTTTACCTCTTTTCAGCCAGGCCACCGATTCCTCCTCGGATCAAAGTTACTTGGAGGCTGTTTGGCAGTGTGCATATGCCTCGATTTTGTAGCTATAGAAAATGTGTATTTATTTATTTTGAGATCGTCATGACCATGTGATCGCTCTTAGAGCAAGTGATTTATAACAGCTCTGAAAAGCACGGGCTTTAAACATTTTAATTGGGGCTCTCTCATCCTTTGTAAGTGGAAGTGTAAATTGGTACAGTCCTTCTGTAAACAACTCGGTGAGACAAGTCAAGGGCCTTCTGAATGCTCATAGCCAGGGATGCAGCAATAATGCTGCTGGGATCTGTCCCAAGGAGACACTCCACACCTAGGAGAAGGTACCAACCAGAGGAGGAAAGGACACAGACCCCATATGCATATCGGGACCAAGGAAGGAACGCTGATCACCCCAGTTGTCCCCACACTGCTGCAAAAGCCATTTTTAAAGTAGAACTTCATTTTTAACATTGTTAACAAATGTCACTTGGGCTGAAGCGCAGGCTCAGTGGTTACAGCACTTGGCTGGCATGCACAAGAATGCGGAATCGAACCCCAGCACCACGTACACAGGAAAGTATCAAGCAACAAAGGCCACATGAACAACTAAATAAAATTAATTCTTTCTCTCTGTCTCTCACTGTCCCTCTCTCTAAAAAAAAAATAATAATAATTTATTAATAATTTTAAAATAAATTAAAAAATGTACCACTGTGGGAAATATTTAAAATAGCAAATGGAAAAGCCCACAATACAAAACTCTAGTTCTTTTTTTTTTTTAAGAGAGAAGGGCAGTGAGAGAGAGAGAGAGAATCAATTTTTATTGAATTTTTCACATGGCTTTCCTTGCTTTGACACTTAGTTGTGTACATGGGTGCTGGGGTTTGAACCCGTGTACTTGCTCATGCCTGGCAAGCACCGTAACTGCCAGGCCACGGCTCCAGCCCCCAAAACTCTATTTCTAATAAATCACAAATATCTTTCTTAGTAAGCAAAAGGTAGGATGCAAGTAGATATAAAAATACTAACATTGATTTTCTTATCTGGGAAATTTTAGTATGGGCTGAGTAAATATTATACAATAACAAGAAACTTATTATTAATTTCATCAGCTATGATAATTACATAATAGCCATATAGATCATTATAGAATTGTGTATGTATGTGTATATGTGTAATATATAATACATAAGTATTTCTAGAGAAGTATGCTGAACTTTAATGAGAAGAATGATGTGATATGTATAATATATATACTTTTTAGAGAAATATTACTAAATATATATATAGTATATAATATACTTTTTAGAGTATTCTGAATATATGTAATATATAATATTTACATACTTTTAGAGAAGCATTCTGAATATATGTGTAATAATATATACATACTTTTTAGAGAAGTATACTGAACCTTACAGGAGAATGATGGGGAAATTGGGGAGCTCTGGGAGTAAATCTAATTTTAGAATATAAATATATATCATATTGTTGCATTGGAAGCATTTCTGATTGTTCAACAAATATATTTCTTAATTTAAAAAGGGGAAAAACCAGAAGAACGATGGGGTGTAATTAGAATTTATAATACTTCAGCAAAGAGGAAAAAAGCAGGCGAATGGAAGTGAATGTGGTTAACATCTTGAAATTATAAAAGTGGGTGTTGGGCATGGGGGATTTGTTTTACTATTTTTGCTATTCTCTCTCTACTTTTTGCATACATTTCAAAGTTTGTATAAACATTTTTAAGTGGTTATTTCCCAATAGTGGGATATGCATGACCTTTTCTCTACTTCCTGTTTTTCTCTAATTATTTTCTATACCATGCCTGTACTGCCTTTGAAACCAAACGCATTAAGATGTATTTTACTAAAAAGAAATTAAAAGTAAGAAGAGTGAACAGTCCCTCTGAGAAGCTTTTATCGGTGTGCAATTCTCGCCAGTCCTGAGAAAGCTCGGAGGAGCCCTGAACCTTACACTGTGGACTGTAAACCAGCAGTTCCTCATTTGGAAAAGCACCAGGCCCTAAGCACCAGGCCCTCGGAGGCTGCGCTGTCAATCCGATCAGCTGATAAAAGGCCAGCTGCATCGAGGCATTTTAAAGATTAGGAGCCATTTAAATTCACACACACACACACACACACACACACACACACACACACACACTCACTCACTCACGCACACAGTTAAATGTAAGTGCTAAGTCTCTGGTTTTATTTCTGAAGTTCCTTGCAGTAATCGGTAGCAGCACCAGGGCAGGGCAGAGTCGCACAGAGCTCCATGCTGACTCAGAAGGAAGGGTTCCACATTCCTTAATTAGCAGCATCAGAACAGCCCCACTTCCGGCCCTGCAGTTCCCATTCCATCCTGGACCCAGCGGGCTGCACACACCCCACAGGTTTATACAGAGGCTTTTCGCCAGTCTGGGCGTGGGATAGGGTTATTTAGCTTCCCTTGCTGGTTTTGTTCTATTCTCCTTCAGCGTACTCCATTCTGTTGTGTCATACTGTTTACAGGGCAGAGATGTCTGCTGATGGGATTGTGTACTTTCTTCTTTGCTTCCAGACTCAGGGACGTCCTGTGTACCTTGAGAACCCAGTTGCATGAACGAAACAATTCACCAACTTGAAACTACAGGGGTTTTTTGTTTTTGTTTTTTGTCTTTTTTTTTTTTTTAAGAGAGAGAGAGAGGGACAGTAAGAGAGAAAGAGACAACCAAGTTATCAATTTGTTATTTAGTCCTTCACGTGGCTTTCGTTGCGCCGACATTTCATTGTGTATGTGGTGCTGGGGTTCAAACCTACGTCCTTGCCCATGCCAGGCAAGCGCCATAACCACTGAGTCACTACTCCAGCCCTGATTATGGCCTTCTTTGTTATTCATAGAGAAAGGAGTCACAGTACTGGACCAGAAGTTTCTTTTTAATGCCAATTAATGAAATCAAGTTTATGATTTATATTAAAGTTCTCTGGCAGAACTGAAATGGATTCAAGAGCCTGAGGAAGATTTCCAAACCAGATCACACCGTTGTCAAACTTGATAGATTGGATCAGGTTTGAAGAGTGCAGTGCTACTGTCACTTGAAGGAAATGTCAGCTTCTCAGGAAGTGTTTTCTCCTTGTAAATATCGGATTTGACCATTGTAACAGTTTTACTTTGAACTTCAGAGGACTTAAGGAAATGTAAAGTAATCCTAAACAGGAGACTGACAGGTTTGATAAACATCTTTTTGTAAACTAATTTGCACATTGAGAGATGCTAAATCTGTTCCCCTATATACATTGTTCCATTTCTCCTTTTTAATCCTCTCTTACTTTTTTTTTTTTTTTTTTAGAGGGAATCAATTTTTATTTAGTTTTTCATGTGGCTTTCATGGCTCCTACACTTTGTGTGTACACGGTGCTGGGGTTTGAACCCGTGTCCTTGCATATGCCAGGAAAGTACCTAACCAAAGAGCCACCCCTCCAGCCCCTAATCCTCTTTCTTTTTCTTTCTTTCTTTCTTTTTTTTTTTAAAGAGAGGGACAGCAAGAGTGAGAGAAAGACAGAATCAATTTTATTTAGTTTTTCATGGACTTTCGTTGCTCACACATTTCATTGTGTACGTGGTGCTGGGGGGTTTGAACCCATGTACTCGTGAATGCAAGGCAAGCGCTGTAACCGCTGAGCCACCGCTCCAGCCCTAATCCTCTTTCTTTTTTTTTTTTTTAAAGTTCATGTTTTATTTATTTTTTTAAAGAGAGAGGGACAGTGAGAGAGACAGAGAAAGAGAGAAACAACTTTATTCAGTTTTTCACATGGCCTTAGTTGCTCCAACACTTAGCTGTGTATGTAGTGCTGGGGTTTGAACCCGGGTCCCTGTGCTTGCCAGGCAAGCACCAAAACCGCTGAGCCACCGCTCCAGCCCCAATCCTCTCTTTCTTAAAGTGCATTTTTTTTGCTGAACACTATGGCTCACACCTGTAATCCCAGTGTCCTGGAAGGCTGAGACAGGAGGATCACAAATTCAAAGCCAGTTTCAGCAACTTAGCAAGGCCCTAAGCAACTTAGCAAGACACTGCCTCAAAATAAAAAATAAAAAGGGTTGGAGATGTGACTCAATGTTAAAATGCATCTGGATTCAAAACCTGGTACCAAAAGAAATAAAAAATAAACTATATCTTTTCAAAGAATTCTCTTTGACCACCAGACTCATATATTTATATTTATTTACTTATTTATTTGGGTTTTAAGTATTTTAGCTATTAAAAGGAAGACGGATGGGCTGGAGCGGTGGCTCGGCAGTTACCGAGCTTGCCTGGCATGAGTGAGGACACGGGTTTGAACCCCATCACCACGTACACAACGAAGTGTCAAGCAACCAAAACCATATGAAAAACTAAATAAAATTGATTCTGTGTGTGCACATGTGTCTCTTTTTTAAAGGCAGATATTTAAAAGCCCACAGGTGGGGCTGGAGTGGTGGATCAGCGGTTATAGTGCTTGCTTGGCATGTTTGAGGACCTGGGTTCAAACCCCAGCACCACTTATATGACTAAGTGGAGGAAAAACAAAAACCAGATGAAAAATAAATTTTAAAAAATTGGTTCTGTCACTCTCAAAAACATACAGAATAAATAGGCAAAGAGGAGGAGTGGGGAAAGGGGAGAGATTCATGTCAGAAGTGCTCAGCCTCGTGTTTCCAAGAGAAAGAGAAGTTTTCCTTCGGGGCTGAGTGATGGCTCAGTGGTTTCGGCGCTTGCCAGGCAAGCACAAGTACCCGGGTTCAAACCCCAGCACCACATACACAACTAAGTGTTGAAGCAACTAAGGCCATGTGAAAAACTGAATAAAGTTGTTTCTCTCTTTCTCTGTCTCTCTCACTGTCCCTCTCTCTTTAAAAAAAAAAAAAGAAAAGTTTTCCTTGGTGTAAGAGGGAGCAAAGAAGTTGTACTTGGGAATTTTAGTTCTTCTAAAGACGTTTTTGGCGTTTGAGCACTTGTGTGGCTGTTTAGTGAATCAAACCAACCCTGAAGGGGTCTCTTGGGGATAAGAACTCTTTCTTCTGAACCCAGAGAGTCGTGAATTCTACTAATACATGGTAATAGAAAAAAAAAAAAAAAGAAAAGAAATATATCTTAAGTGACGGCAAACACCTGCGGTCTCAGCTTCCTCGGAGGCTGAGTTAGGGGGAACACTGCAGCCCAAAAGCTGGAAACCAATCTAAGCAACATAGTGTAACTCTGTCTAAAAAAAAAAAAAAAAACAGCAGGAGGGGAGGGGAAAGAGAGAAGAGGAAGAAGAAAAGAGAAGGCTAAAGGAGTAGGGCAAAATGCTGTGGATCCATCAGGGAAACACTAAAATTTGAACTTGTGATAATTCCAAGCTTCTAGGCTAGAGCAATTGCAGCGCATGCCCGAAGGCCTGGGCTCCATCCCCAGGCTGCAAAGAGTAATAACTTTTATTATCTTGCCTGGCAACTCTGGAGGCTGAGGCAGGAGGACCACAAGTTCAAAGCCAGTTTCAGCAGCTTAGCAAGGCCCTAAACAGCTTAGCAAGACCCTGTCTTAAAATGAAAAATAAAACGGGCTGGCGGCTGGAGCGGTGGCTCCAGTTGGAGCACTTGCCTGGCACGCATGAGGACCCAGGTTCAAACCCCAGCACCACATACACAGCTAAGTGTTGAAACAAAGGCCGGATGGAAAAAATAAAGTTGATTCTCTCATTCTCTCTTAACAAAAATTAAATTATATAAAATTTTTTAAAAATGAAAAGGGCAGGGGCTGGAGCGGTGGCTTGGTGGTTAATGCGCTTGCCTGGCATGCGCGACTACACGGGTTCAAACCCCAGCACCCACGTACACAAATAACTGTTGGAGCAACAAAAGCCATGTGTAAAACTCAATAAAAATTGATTCTCTCTCTCTCTCTCTCTATCCTTCTCTCCTTTAAAAAAAAAAAACAAAAAGGGCTGGGGATGTGACTCAGGGGTAAAGCACCCCTGGATTCAATCCTTGTACTAAATATTAATAATAGTAATAAATGATTTAAGGCTTCTCCAGTCTGGGACACAAGGACAGCCACCAATGCTGGTAGGTTCTGTTGTGCTCCATTTACACAAAATCCAGTGCGGATGTCGCTCACCTGAAGTCAGTTGCTCCACGATCTGAAATAATCTTAGCACGTTCGTCTGCTTGGGGTTCAAGCACTGCTTGTTTGCACCCACAGTTGCGGCTGTTGCCGTGACTGTTAGATAGCACCCTGCGAGGCCTCCTGGCCCTGCTGATATTTGCTGTCCTATCAGGATCATTAGTTGGAGTATTTCCTTAGTCATAGACTGGCCGTTTATTGGGATGTTCTCAGTAGGAACTACATTTGAAGATAACAAATGGTTATTTAAACAGAATGTAAAAAAAAAAAAAAAGTGCTCTCTCTTTTACAGCAGGTCCTAAGTCCTAAGGTGATTTTTTTTTTTTTGCTATTTTCTATTTTTAAACTTTTAGCTGTTTTTTAAAAAGATTTGATTTTTTAAATTTTTCTTATGACATCTGAACATTTAAATCTTTTGAAAACATTTACATTTTCTGACCAGCTGACGCTTAACATCTACATTTGCTAAGATTAAGAAAACAGGAGAAAGCTAGAGAGATTTGGCAACCAAGTATGCAATAATCTAGCAAGGAAATTCTTGAGCAAGAGTATATGGGTCTGAATTTATTGGAACATTTGAAAGCAATTTTTAAAAAAATTTTTATTGTCCTTCAAACTTATTTTTATGCTTTTTTAGAACACACACTGGTACATGACTGAAAAATATCATTACAAGAACATGTGAATCATTGAACTGATAGAAGAGTGTCTGCAATTCATTCTCAGGCTTCTTGTAGGTGTCAAGACAAATCCGTTAGAAAATCTGATCCAATCCTCAGTATTCAGATTTAATAACTATTGACCTGAAACAGAATGTCCTGCATTAGGGCTAAAAATACCATCCTTCATCGGGGCCTCGTAGTGCACGCCTGTAATCCCAACAATTTGGCATGCTGAGACAGGAGGATCACAATTCGAGGCCAGACTGGGAAATTTAGTAAGACCTTGTCTCAAAATAAAAAATAAAAAAGGGCTGGGGATGTGACTCAGTGGTTAAGCATCTCTGGTTCAATCTCTAATATCAAAACAAACCAACAACCCTAAAATCACCCAGGAAAGATTGGAGGACACACTATAGTGTGCACTGTATAATTTTCTTTTCTTTTCTTTCTTTTTTTTTTTTTTTTGGTACTGGGATTGAACCCAAAAGTATTTAACCACTGAGCCACATCCCTAGCCCTTTTTATGTTTTATTTGAAACAGGGTCTCACTAAGTTGCTTAGAGCCTTGCTAAATTGCAGAGGCTAAATTGCTTTGAACTTGTCATCCTCCTGCCTCAGCCTACTGAATTGCTGGAATTACAGGCATGAGCCACTGCCCCCAGCCTTTTCTGTCTATTGATATCAGAATCATGTTTTGGTTTTGCTTCTTGGCGCAGGGGTCCAAACCAGGGCCTCTTGCGTGCTAGGCAAGGGTTCTACCACTCAGAATCTTATTTTTTATATTCATAAAGAAATATATATGGAACTGGGCCTGGTGGGCGTATGCCTGTAACCCCAGTGACTCTGGAGGTTGAGGCAAGAGGATATCAATTTCTTTTTTCCTTTTATTATTTTTTTTTAAGAGAGAAAGGGTCAGTGAGAGAGATAAAAGAGAGAATCAATTTTATTTAGTTTTTCATGTAACTTTTGTTGCTCCAACACTTTCTTATATACGTGCTGCTGGGGTTCAAACCCACATCCTTGCGCATACCCAGCAAGTACTACTCCAGTCCAGAGGCTCTCAACTTCAAGGCCAGGCTCTACAACTTAGTGAGAACTTGTCTCAAAATAAAAAATAAAAAAACTGGGGCTGGAGTGGTGGCTCAGCAGTTCCAGCGCTTGCCTGGCATGTGCAAGGACGCGGGTTCAAACCCCAGCACCACATATACAACAAAGTGTCGGAGCAAGGAAAACTATATGAAAACTAAATAAAACTGATTCTCTCTCTCTCTCACTGTCCCTCTCTCCTTTAAAAAAAAATTAAAAATAGACTGGTGGTAGAGTTCCTTTGGGTTCAATCCTCGGTACTACATACGTGTGTGTGTGAGTATATATATGTGTGTATGTATATACACATATATATAATACAATAGTGCAAACGGGACTAAGCTCATCACATAGGAAACATTACCACCTCTAGAACATAAGGTTCTTAACACTTCTTCCTTCTTACTTCTATTTGAGAATTAAACTTTGGAGTCAGGGGCACAGTTACCAAAAACAGGACACCTGCTCCATTCTGTCCAAGTGATTTCTCAGACTTCTTGACAACACTCCAGCACGAGGTGACCCATCCGTATAAAACAGACACCTCAGATGTTCAACCTTGGCACCATCTGTGGTTTCCACTCCAAGCGTTTTTCAGTCCTCTGGACGTGGTGAACCCTGAGGATGGGCGCAGGATTGCTGCAGCGCTAAGCCACTGTGCCCGCCAGGCAAGGTCTTCAGGGTCGTCTCCTGAGATGGCCCCTGGCTACCGGTGGGCTCTGGACCGCTTCCTCGTCCAGGACCACCCAAGTGACTCACTGATATTTTCTGAATGGATGCATTTAGATCCATCGTCTTTCTTCCTGTGTAAGAGTGGACTTTGCCCATCCTGTTCCGTCCTGGGAATATTTCCACCTTACAAGAATGAGCAGTTGCTTAGGAGCAAGTTTCCTTCCAGGACGCAGAACGGATACTTTGTATTGTAATAAAGATGCACAGCGCACAGCTTGAACTTTTCTCCCAAAATGAGCACCGGGGATTCTGGTTTTAGTTCCTGGGATTAAACTCTCCCAGATTGATGCTTTGATATCCAGGGTGACAATCTAACATGAGCAGCTCTCATTTCAATCTGACTGTATGTCTGGCTGGGAGAAAAAGCCAGGCACCACGTTGTGCTGAGCCCAAAAGCCAAGACAGGGCCGACTCTGGACTCTCGTGAGTGGAGTAGGAACAGAATCAGCCCTGACCTAACACAACAGGAGTGAGAAAAAAAAAAAAGTGTCATTGCGCAACTTTCTGGGTGAGCTGACCTGAGGCGAGTCCCATGTTTGGGCTCCACATTTGAGAAAATTTGTTCAGTGCGCTTGGATTCTCCACACTCAGCACTTTTTGCTTGTGAACTGTTGCTTCTTATGAGATTGTATTCTGAGAGCATGTGGGGAAAGTTGGGATTTTTTCTTTCTTCCTCTCCTCCCTCCCCCTTCGACTTTAAAAACAAGATAAGCTTGTATGCAAATAAAGTTGCCGGTAACCTCAGTAACATTCTCAGCTTCATTTATTGAATTACAGAATCTGCCTTCACCCATGAAGTTCTATTTGCATACCTTTAACATTAGAAACATTAATTCATTAATGAGTCATTCGAGGTGTCTCCTGAGTTTGTAGTCCTGGCCTCAGGCTGGAAGAATGACCACCTTCTGGATTAAAGCTTCAAGGGCTGTTTATGTGCAGAGACAAAGGGGCCAGAAAGAGAGAGACTTTGGGCTTGCCGCTCAGGGGTAATGTGACAGAAGCCCTGGGGTCAATCTAAAAGATTCTAATTGCTAAAATAGTAATAAAGTCAAGCTGACAAGTGCTCAAAGGAGTTAGAGATAATGTTTGAAGCGCATTTAGTGGGGTATTTCATACATTAAACAGATATTCAGTATGTGAAGAATAAATGACGAGCTGCCCTATTTTTGCGGAATGTTACTAGTTTCTTAAAGAAGAGTAATACCTGCTTTGCTGAATAGTTTTACAAGGAAAAACCAAAGGAAGAGAAGGAGAAAAAGAGAGACAGAGAAAGACAAGCTCAAGGCTTTTCTCAGAAAGAACAGGAAGCCCAAAGGCGGAAGTGTGTGACATTTATTTTTGAACAAGTCCACGTTATCAAGTGAATGAAATTCCTCTGGAAGCTATAAAAATGAAGATTGGAGGGTGACTGTGTTCAGAGAGCTTAAAAAAAAAACCTCCTCAATGTTTAGAACTTTTTCAAAACGGAGTTATTCATGAAAGCCAATGATTACACTTTTCCAAAAGGAAACACTGAGTCATTCACGAAATGATCTAAGATTTCGAAACTTGCTTACACCATTTTTTTTCCTCCTCCTTCCCTACCTGTGCCAAAAGCAGGCTCAGAAAAGCCAACCAGTAACCGGGGCCACAATCCAGGGAGCCAGCACAAAATTAGCTCAGGGCTGGAGTGATTTAACAGTCCTGATGCCCCAGCGGGAAGGTCCTCCCCGGGTGACAAGCTCAGAAGGCCTCCCCGCCATGCTGGCGTCCAGAGTGGAGGGGCTTGTCCCCACCTCTGGAGGGCCTGTGATTAACTAGTTCTGGCACAGTAATTACTTGGCCATACCCCTGGCCAACCTCCAAGTTTCATGTAGAGCTGCAGATGGGCGTGGGCCCCCAGATAGGCTGGCCTGTGCTTCTGGGAAGCACCGCAGAGTCGCAGCCCAAGCCCCACTGAATTTGGCCAGAGATGGGACCCAGATGAGAATCCGCTTGGCTTCTTGATCCATCTATCATCAGTGTGTGAGCCTCCGCGTGAAAACAGAGCCAAGAAACAGTTAACAAATGTTTGTGTCAGGAGTAAACTGTGAGTGAGGTGGCTTTAACCTGGGGACAGCTTCCTCCTGTCTCTTTCCAGCACGCACGCAGCGAAGTGTTTCTAGGTACTTATCTTTAAAGCATAATTTTAGGCAAATTCACCTAGAGTCAGACCACCAAGGTTTCTGGATAGGCCACTGGTGGAAGCTACTTATTTCATCTCTACAAACAACTGTAAGTCAGTGTAGATAAACAGGGTAGACAAGGAAACAATGTTTTAATCCAAACAATACAGAAAAGATTGGAAGCTTGCCTTCTTGACATAGCACCTCATGTTTGGGCTGTTAAAAGGATTTTACAGATACATTTATCTTAAAGGTACTCTGCAAGGCACAGAGGGGAAGTGGAATGTCCCATTTCACAGATTAGGAAAGGGTTGCTCGGAAGAGACCACGACCTTTCCAAGGTCACACAGCTCACCCTTGGCAGAGCCCACACTCAGCCAGGGCTCAGGCAGGGAGCTGGTGTGGTGCCCCAGTCCTGCTCTGGAAAGCAGATCACAGGCTCCACAGGGCTCCTAGGCTTTTAACTCCCGGAACGCTAAAGGAGTGTTAGCAACTGCTTGCACTCCTCCCCTGAAGATCCAGGTCCTTCTCCACAGCAGGGGAAGTACCTGTCTGAGAAGGAAGTGCTCACAGCTCAGGGTGGGTGTGAAATGGCTTCCTCTTTTTCTCTTTGAATTTATTCTGGAGTTATTTTATCCTAACTCCTCCCCCACATCCCAGATTCAACTCTCTCATCCACTCAGGGCAGCAGTGATCACAGAGGTTTCTAATTTCCTCTGCATGAGTGGATTTTTTTCGCCTTTCACACAAATGATGTAGTACTGGGTTTTTTTGTGAGCTTTTTGTCATTTCGGGAAAAATTATTTTGAAAGTTCTCTTATCAATTGTGTGACTTCCAAGGTGGGGCTTGCCCAGTGGGTGGCTGTCACCAGCACGGGCAGGGAAACTGAGCTTTGTGACAGACAGGGACAGTGCCCATCAGCACTGGTTAGAAACCGAGGATCCCCGGGAAGTGTTTCTCAAGGGTTTTCATAAAACACCTAGGAGACCTTGCACGTCCCGTTCCGGTTTTACAATCACGGGAGTAGGACGAGAGTGGTGTGGGGAGCACTGGGCTCATGACTCAGCTAAGTCCCCAGCTCTGCCCTCCTGCAGCTGCCGGGCTGGGAGGAGTCCACATTTTTCTCTCCCTTTCTGGCATCTTCCCTGGGCCAAAGAGTTGTCTCCTGTGAACGATTTCATTTTCAAAATATGTAAAAAGGAAACTTTGTTCTTTAGTAAATGATTTCCTCCCCCACTGCCTACAAATCCCTCCCTCCAAGCCTGGTGTCCTTATCTCCTGCTTGCAGAGAAGTGGCCATTTGGGGGCAGGGGCATCTGAGGGCGACTCACATCGAGATCATGGCAAACATTAGAGGCAGCACCCACCACATCCCACGCACCCTGCTAAGAGCCCTCCTGGCCTTAACTCAGCTAATCCTTACTGCTGCCCAGTAAGGCTGGTCTGTGAATATCCTCATTCACAGAGGAGACCGCAGCTCAGAAATGTTAACTAACCTGCCCAAGATCACACAGCTAAGCCCTACTCTGCCGCACTATTGTTGGCCTTCAGTGAAGGCCGCCAGGGAGGCCGGGGTGAGTTCACTGCCTGCTGTCCTAGAGGCAGAATGTGTTTTGTAATCTCACAGATGTGTAGGGGAATGTCTGGGAATCCTACTCTAGAGACAGATGGAATAGAAAATTGGAGCCCCCTGGAAAAAGAGAAGGTGTGTGGCCTGACCTGTGCCAACATCTTATTTTTACCCCTTGATATTTCCTGTAAATTCTACGAGCCAGTTCAGTAGATGCGTCACAAATGCACAAATGCCAGGTCAGCTCAGCTAGAAGATCCTTAGATGCTTTGGGGTAAATAGTTTATTTCAATCCATTGTCAGTGTTTATAAAACCTAAACCATAAAATGTTAAAACTTGGAAGAATTTATTGACTAGCTGAAGGACTCCGAATTTCTATCTTAAAAGACAGCAATGAACAAGCAAAACAGAAACAAATAACAAACACAAGAAAGCCAACGAGTTCAGTCTCGTTGTAAGCCCTGGGGGATATGTATTTTACTTAATTATATTTTCTAGTTACTTAGCCACAGATAAAAGTTTCATTTCGTCTTTTATGTATTGTGAATATATATTTAAACATATTTGTGTGGATATATGAATAATATGAATACTTAACATACATTTTTAATATAAAAGAGATTTTTGTTTGTTTTTGGTGGTACTGGGGATTGAACACAGGGGCACTCTATCACTGAGCTATGTCCCCAACCCTTTTTATTTTTTATTTTGAAACAGAATCTTGGGGCTGGAGCGGTGGCTCAGTAGTTTCAGCGCTTGCCTGGCAAGCACGAGGACCCGGGTTCAAACCCCAGCACCACGTATACAACTAAGTGTTGGAGCAACTAAGGCCATGTGAAAAACTAAATAAAGTTGTTTCTCTCTTTCTCTGTCTCTCTCACTGTCCCTCTCTCTTTAAAAAAAGAAAGAAAGAAAGAAAGAAAAACAGAATCTTACTAAATTATTGGGGCTGGTCTCCAATTTGTGATCCTCCTGCCTTAGCCTCCTGAGTTGCTCGGATTACAGGCATGGGTCAGGTATGGGCCACCACTCAACTCAAGAAATATTTTTGGGGGCTGGAGCAGCAGCTCAGCAGTTACTTGCTTGCCTGGCATGCGCCAGGTGGCAGTTTTGAACCCCAGCATCTCATACACAATGAAGTGTCTGAGCAACAAAAGCCACATGAAAAACTAAATAAAATTGATTCTCTTTCTCTCTCTCTCACTGTCCTTCTCTCTAAAAAAAAAAAAAAAGGGACTATTGTTCAATTTTTAAATATGCAAATTGTGGAGCTGGGCACAGTGACACACATCTGTAATCCCAGCAGCTCAAGAGGTTGAGGCAGGAGGATCACAAGTTCAAGGTCAGACTCAGCAACTTAGTGAGGCCCTAAGCAACTTAGTGAGGCTCTGTCTCAAAATGAAAAAATAATTTTTTCAAAAAAAGGGCTGGGCTGGGCTGGAGCTATGTGGCTCAGCAACAGGGCTCAGCTGGCATGCCTGAGGACCCAGGTTCAAACCCCAGCACCATGTACACAACTAAGTATCAGAAAAACAAAAGCCAGATGAGAAAAGAAGTAAAAGTTAACTCTCTCTCTTTATTAAAAGGCCGAGATATAGCTCAGTGGTAAAACGCCCCTGAGCTGCATCCCCAGTACAGAAAGAGTAAATATGTCTTTTTTTAATAAAATAAGATTGGATATCAATAAGCTAAATTGCATGTAGGAAAAAAATCTCTCTTTTCATGGAGAATTCATGGTGTTTCAATGTCCTCATTCCGAACCTAAACAATCCTTCATGATGAACTAGAAGCACAAATTAAGTCAAGTTCTACCCACACGGACTTCATAACATTCCCTGGAAGCTTCTTTTTTTGGACCAAATCCCTGACACCAGTTCTGTTCCTGTGATTCATCTCTTCCTCCTTCTAAAGGGGAAGTGAAAAATAAAAGTCACAGTTTTTATACATATACACACGCAGTTGTTTTTTCTCTTCTTTTCTTGTTGTGGTGGGGCTGACACTATATGGAATATTGCAGTGCCATGTTAACAAGAGAAAGAAGAGCTATTTCTGGAACATAAAGAAAGAACACAGGCTTGGCGGGTCGTTAGCACTCGCCTCCGCCACACGCTTGCTCAACACCCAGGCCCAGACAAGAAGAGCCCACAGCTCTCATCTGCAGGATCAAAGGACCTGAGGCGCTGGCTCCTCTTACCCGGCTCAGGGTCAGCCCCACATTTTAATGATTTCAACGACCTCATTGTAGGAAAGAGTTCAGTGACTGCCAGGTGTGGTGGTACAAGTCTGTGACCCTGTCAACTCTGGAGGCTGAGTCAGGAAGTCCTCTTGAGCCCAGGAATTTGAGGCCATCCTGGTCAACAAATAAAAGAGTTCATTTCTTCCTCGTGAAAAAACCAATTTGGAGGCCCGTTCATCAAGGGCTGTGTGACTTTCCATCAAACATCTTCCTATCCCACCATCATTTCATCCAGCTTCTGCCTCAAGATCCAGCATGGCTGCTGAGCTGCCAGAGCCTACTTCAACAAGCAGAGAGAGAGAGAGCTTGGGATCAGAAGAGATGCCTCTTTAAAAGCACTTTTTTTTTTTTTTTTTTTTTTTTTTGCAGGGAGAGACAGGTTTGGAGACTAAACCCAGGGCCTTCAGCATGCTAGGCAAGCACTGTACCACTGAGCCACATAAGAAGTCAAATATGCCACTTCTCCTTAAAAATATCATAGAATGGTGTCATGTGGCTCTTCTTGGTGCAAGGAGATCTTGGAAATATACCCTTTGATCTGTGTGGGCTTTCATTATCTCCAAGTTGGGAGCTTTCTAGCTGAGGAAGGAGGAGACAGATACAGGCAGAGCAGTTTGCTCGGTGGATCCTGTGGACAGTGGGACTGGTTCCGGCCCTAGAAAGGAAGTTAATAACATAGGCCTGAATGTGACTTTTGCAAAAGCGTTGCTTTATTTCCACTTAAAACGAATGATACTTTTTTTAAGAGAGAAAGGAACAGTGAGACAGAATCAAATTGATTTGGTTTTTCATGTTGCTTTCATTGCTCTGACACTTCACATGGTGCTGGGGTTCAAATCTGTGCCCTTGCACATGCCAGGCAAGCACCGTAACCACTGAGCCACCACTCCAGCCCCAAAGCCCCAAAACTAACGATATTTTTTTTTTTAAAGAGAAAGAGGGACAGTGAAACAGAAAGACAAAATAAATCAACTTTATTTAGTTTTTCACATGGCTTTCATTGCTTCAACACTTCATTGCGTACCTGGTGCTGGGATTTGAACCTGCAACCTTGCACAAGCCAGGCAAGCGCCATAACCGCTGAACCACCGCTCCAGACCCGAAACTAATGATACTTTTGCATGACTATTCATTTCAAAATTTCAGTGTTATAACAGCTCCCTAAGGAGGAAAGACACAAGCATAAAGCCAGTTGATTAAGTAGTTCTTTTAGACATTTTTGTAAGAATTATGAACACTTTTAAGCAAATACAATAGTAGAACAGAACGAATCTTCATGTACGGCCTCAGGCCATTTCATTCTGCTGTGACATGCTATCGGAGACTGGGCAATTTATAAAGAACAGAAGTTATTAGCAGGGTGCGGTGGCACACACCTGTAATCCCAGCAATTTGGGGAGGCTGAGGCACAAGGATCTCAAGTTGGAGGCCAATCTGGGTACTCAGCAAGACAAAAACGAAAAGGGCTGAGAAAGGAGTTCAGAGGTAGAGCCCCACTAGGTTCATTCCCCGTAACCCCCAACTTCACCCCTCATGCCCCCCAAAGAACAGAGTCGGGGGCTTTTGTGTTGCCTCATCCCATGGTACAAAGGCAAGAGGAGGTGAGAGACAGGGCTCAACTTCTATCCATTAGCTCTTCTTTCCTCCTTTTCCTTTTTGGGATGCAACTCAGAGGTGCTCTGCCACTGAACTACATTTCTAGCCTTTCTTATTTCATCTTTTTTTGAGGGGGGAGACTGGTTATCAGGGATTGAATCCAAAGGCTCTTAACCACTGAGCGACATCCCCAGCCCTTTTTATATTTTATTTTTGAGACAGGGTCTTGCTATGTTACTCAGGGCCTCACGACATTTCTGAGGCTGACTTTGAACTTTCTATCCTCCTGCCTCAGCCTCTAGAGCAGCTGGGATTACAGGAGTGTGCCACATTCGATGGGCATTGAAGGGGGGCCCTCAAGACCAAAGCACCTCCTTCAGGGCCCCACCTCCCAACACTGCACTCCTGGGGATTAGGTTTCCAACAGAGCTTTGGGGGAGACACATTCAAGCCACCACATCCCTTAGAGTTTCCTTAGGGACCCAATCATGATCCTCTTGTGCAGTCTGCACCTTACTCCCTGTTCTCTTTCTTTTTTGGTACCTGAGATTGAACCTGGGGTGCTTAACCACTCTACCCCATCCCCAGCCCTTCTTTATATTTTATTTTGAGACAGGGTCTTGCTAAGTTGCTTAGGGCCTCGCTAAGTTGCTGAGGCTGGCTTTGAACTTGCGATCCTCCTGCCTCAGCCTCCTGAGTTGCTGGGATTACAGGCGTGTGCCACCACGCCTGGCCAGATATCGTAAAATTCCATCCAGTGGGGGCTGGAGCAGTGGCTCAGCAGTTATGGCGCTTGCCTGGCATGCTCTAGAATGTGGATTCAAACCTGTCAGCTAAGCAAAGGCCAGATGAAAAACTATATTTAAAATATTGATTCTCTGTCTCCTTAAAAAAAGAAAAAAGAAAAGAAACCCTTAAAAAAATTCATCCACTGATATTTTAGTATCTTTAAAGGAGCTCTTTTCTTTCTTTCTTTTTTTAAAGAGAGAAACAACTTTATTCAATTTTTCACATGGCCTTAGTTGCTCCAACATTCAGTTGTGTAAGTGGTGCTGGGGTTTGAACCCGGGTCCTCGTGCTTGCCAGGCAAGCACCGAAACCACTGAGCCACCGCTCCAGCCCATTTTTTTTTTTTTTTTTTAATAGCAGGGATTGAATGCTGGTGTGTTTTACACCTGAGCCACATCCCCAGCGCCTGCTGACTGATTACAGGCATGCGCCACCATGGTATTTAGGACTTCTTTTTTTTTTTTTTGGTGCTCTATGGTTACACATTGTAGTTGGGTTAATCCCGACAACACAGATGCTTGGAAATAGATTTTGGTTCATGAGCTCCACCTTTCCTCATCCCCCCTTTCCTTCCTGTCCTTCCTCCCTTCTCCCCTTCTCTTTACTCTACTAAATTTCCTTTCAATTTTCTATTAATTTGTATTTGACTGGTTATTTATATAATCTTATCCTTCCCTCCTGCTTTTTTAAAGACTTCTTTCAAAGGCATAATTACAGCTGGGCACGGTGGCACATGCCTGTAATACCTGCTACTAGGGAGGCTAAAGCAGGAGGATCTCAAGTTTGACGCCAGCCTCAGCAATTTAGTGAGACCTTGTCTCAAAATAAGAAATTAAAAGGGCTGGGGATGTAGCTCAGTGGTAAAAGTGCCCTGGATTCAATCCCTAGTGCAAAATAGAAAGAAAGAGAGAGAGAGAAAAAAAAGGAAAGAAAGAAGAAAGAAAGAAATTAATTTAGTGGGGCCCCCGGTAACGTAGCAAGACCCTGTCCTCAAAATAAAAAAAATAAAAAGGGCTAGGAATGTGGCTCAGTCAGCTTAGTCTGTGATTGAGTCCCTCTGGGTTCAATCCCTGGTACCAAAAAAAAAAAAAAAAAAAAGAAAAGAAAAACACCCTGAAAAAATAAAAGCATAGCCACGATATCTTTGATACACCTCATTAAATTAGCAATAAGTCTTGAATATCGTTAATGATATGACCAGGGTTTAAAGGTCCCCAATGACCTCATAGTTTGTTAAAAATCCATTTATTTGCATAAGTATCTAGAGCTATAGAATGCAGCAGAAGAGCCGCTAGCCACGGGTGGCTACTCACATTTGGATAAATTAATATTTAATATAATTAAACATTCTGCCCTCCAGCCACCTAAACCACAGGTCAAGTGCCAGGAGCCACACAGGGCTGGTGATCTGGTGTTGGACCCTGCAGACGGGAGCCCCACCCCAGCCTGCTGGGCGCCAGGTCCCCGACTTGCAGTTTGTGTTAAGGAAACTGGGTGGAGTCTATGAAGCCCCCACATTTTGCACTCTGGGGTCGTCTAGTATGTTCCTGGATTCTCTGTGGTCCAGGTAAACCAGGAGTTAGACCCAGATGTTTCCTTGGTGAGTTGCAGATAGCAGGGGACCCAGTTCTTCTTGGGTTAGAAAACAATGCTGAGAAACCACTATAATTCACCAAAACGAAGAACACGAAGGAGAAAGGAACCCGGTACATGTTCTCGAGGCCTCTTAGAAAACATGGGCCTGTTCCTATGGCTACCTGTATGTGAATCCATGAGAAGGGTGACATTGTAGACATTCAGGGAATGGGTACCGTTCAAAAAGGAATGCCCCACAAATGCTCCCAAGGCAAAACCGGGGGAGTCTACGGTGTTAGACAGCATGCTGGCATCGTTGTGAGCAAGCAAGTTAAGGGCAAGCCTCTTGCCAAGAGAATTCATGTGCGTTTTGAGCATGGTAAGCACTCTAAGAGCCGAGACAGCTTCCTGAAACGTGTGAAGGAAAATGATCAGAAAAAGAAGGACGCCAGGGAGCGGGGTGCCTGGGTGCAGCTGAAGCCCCAGCCTGCTCCGCCCAGAGAAGCGCACCTGGCGGGGACCAATGGAAGGAGCCTGAGCTGCTGCAAGGACTCCCTGCGAACTCGAGGCAGAGTAAACGTGGAAATAAAGGCCTGTGGATAAAAATGATTTTCTTAATTGGGTTCAATCCCTTACAGTTCCCCCAAGAAAAAAGAAAAGAAAAAGGAAGCATGCTGGGAGAGCAGAACCTAGAAGGATCTACATCAGAACATAGAACAATGCCAATGCTATTTTAAAAATTTCATTATTATCATTTTTTCTTTATTTTCTTTATTTTTTGGTACCATGGATTGAACCCAGGGATGCTTAACCACTGAGCCACATGCCCAACCCCTTCTATTTATTTTGAGGTAAGATCCCACTGAATTGCTTAGGGCCTCACTAAATTGTTGAGGCTGACTTTGAACTTGTGATCCTCGTTCGTCAGCCACCGAAGCGGATGGGACCACAGGTGTGCGCCACCATGCCCACCTGTGAACTTGCCTTTCCACCATGGCTGCTGAACACTGCGTGCAGAGTCACTCACAGTAGCTCAAAGAACCCAGACAGTTCCAAGAGGTGATTACTGCTTCCCTGTTGTACTAAACTCTCTGAAAGTTTCGTTAACTCTTCCAAGGTCACAGGGTAGCACCGCGTTGAACCTGGATTTGGGGTGTGTGCGTGCGGTACTGAGAAGGGAACCTGCATAGGGTAGGCAAGGGCCACATTTTTTTTTTTTTCTTGTACCAGGGATTGAACTCAGGGACACTTAACCACTAACCACTGAGCCCCAGTCTTTTTTTTTTTGGAGACAGGGTCTCACTAAATTGCTCAGGGCCTTGCTAAATTGCTGAGGCTGGCTTTGAACTTGGAATCCTCCTGCCTCAGCCTCCCAAGCCACTGGGAATTACAGATACGTGCCACCCCACCCCCTCTTTTTTTTTTTTTTTTTAATTTGGAGATAGGGTCTCACTAAGTTGCCCAGGCTGGCCTTGAATTTCTAACGTCCTGCTTCTGCCTCCTGAGTTGGGATTACAGGCTGTGTCACTGCCCCCAGTGACCCATTACATTAAAATTACATTTTATTCTATTGTAATTTATTTATTTGTGTGGTGCTGGGAATTGAACCCAGGGCCACATGAATTCAAGGCAAGAGCTCTACTACTGAGCTATATCTCCAGCCCTCCAGGTTTATTTTTACTTTTTTAAAGAGAGAGAGAGAGGGAGAGGGAAAAAGAGAGAATGGGTTTCTTTCATTTTTTCCTCTGGTCTTTGTTTCCCCAACACTTAGTTGTACTTGTGGTGCTAGAGTTTGAACCCGGGTCCTTGCGTAAGGCAGGCAAGCACTCCAACCACTGAGCCACTGCTCCTGCCCCGAGCCCTTCATTTTTAAGTGGTTGGGAAAAAGTGGGAGGAAGACTACTTTACGCCCCTGAGCCTGAGGTTTTAGATACGGTCCTCTGGGAACTCTGAGAGCTTGTCCTGTTTACTTACTGTGGATGGCTGCTTTCCCTGACAATGGAGGAGTCAGTGGGGGAGGTTCTGCAGAGACCTGGTGCCTCACAAAGATGAAAAAACTTACATTCTGGTTCCTTGCAGAAAAGGTTGGCCGATTCCTGCCCTCGGGTGTCATTTGAAGAGACACCTGAAATAGGTGAGGGAGCGAGTCTTGCATTTATCTGGGGGTTTATCCAAGTAGATGTCGTAGCAGATGCAAAGGCCCTGGGGTAGGATCTGCCGTGTTCCTAGCAAGATAAGAGTGCATTGTGACCGGAGCAGAGTGGTAAGGCCAGAAAGCCACGGGCACCAGATCCTGCACCACCCAGGCAAGAGCTTTGGCTCCTAGCCCAGGGAGATGGGAGCCAGGGCAGCTGAGCTGAAGGGTGGGCTAATCTGGCCAGGAGCTGGATCCCCTTCTATTTTGTGCATGTCTGTATGCCTGTATATGTTGGTACTGGGGATTGGACCCAGGGGAGTTCCATCACTGAGCTGCATCCCTAGCCCTTTTTTTTTTATTTATCTTCTTGCACCAGTGACTGAACCTAGGGGTGCCTAACCAGTGAGCCACATCACTAGCCTATTGATTGCTTGATTGACACAGGGTCTCACTAAGTTGCTTAAGGCCTCACCAAATTACTGAGGCTGGTTTTGAACTTGTGATCCTCCTGCCTCAGCCTCTGGAGTTTCTAAGATTACAGGTGTGCGCCACTGTTCCTAACCTTATTTATTTACTTATTAGAATTCTTTCTTTCTTTCTTTCTTTCTTTCTTTCTTTCTTTCTTTCTTTCTTTCTTTCTTTCTTCTTTTTTGAGTCACAGAGCCAATTTTATTTATTTTTTTCATGTGGTTTTTGTTTTTCCAGCACTTAGCTGTGTATGTGGTGCTGGAGTTTGAACCCAGGTTCTCACGCATGCCAGGCAAGTGCTCTACCACTGAGCCACCTCTCCAGCGTGCCCCCCTCTTTTTTTTTTAAAGAGAGAAGGACAGTGAGAGAGAGAGAGAGAGAGAGAATCAATTTTTTATTGAGTTTTTCACATGGCTTTCATTGCTCCGACACTGAGTTGTGAACATGGCTGCTGGGGTTTGAACCTGTGTACTTGCGCATGTTGGGCAAGCGCCGTAACCACTGGGCCACCTCTCCAGCCCCCCTTTTAATTTTTTATTTTGAGAAGGATCTTGCTAAGTTGCAGAGGCTGGCCTTGAACTTGTGATCCTCCTGTTGAGCAGGCTGGTATTACAGGCCTGTACCCCCTCTCCCTGCTGGAGCTGTTTTGAGAAGAGACTGAAGGGGGAGTGGTGGCATGGGCCTGTAGTCCCACCTACTTGGGAGAAGAGGCAGGAGGACTGCTTGAGTCCTAGAGTTTGAGGCTGGATGACATGGGAAGGCCTCCACCTCAAAAAACCCAAGGAAGTCTAGGAGTAGCACATAGGGGCAAAATGCTGGCCTACCATGCAGGAGGCTGGTCCAACCTGAGCACCAGTGGAAAAAAGCCGAAAATAAAATGAAAAAAGAACAGATAGCTAGGTGTGGTGGCACACGCCTGCATATAACTAACTGTGTTCATTTTTATATCAATGCAGTTGTAAAATACACATTTTATTTATTGATTTATTTTTTAGGAAGCAAAAAGTCCAAAAGTTTCATTGTGGCTCTGCCTAGTTTAAAGAGTATTTTTTCAATGGGGCTGGAGTGGTGGCTCCCTAGTTGCGGTGCTTGCCAGGCATGTACGAGGATGTGGATTCGAACCCCAGCACCACGTACACAGTGAAGTGTTGGAAAAACGGAAACTAGATGAAAAAAATAAATAAAATTGATTCTCTTTCTCTCTTTTTCACTGTCCCTCCCTCTCCTTAAAAAAAAAAAAAATTCAAAATATGTAGATTGCCTGTGTAATCCCAGTGGCTTAGGAGGCTGAGGCAGGAGGACCGAAAGTTCAAAGCCAGCCTCAGCAACTTAACAAGGCCCTAAGCAACTTATGAGTCTCAAAATAAAAAATGAAAAGGTAAAAAGGACTGGGGATGTGGCTCAGTGGTTAAGCACCCCTGGGTACAGTCCCTGGTTAAAAAAAAAAAGAACAGACCTAAAAGGGGCGGGTGTAGAAAGAGGTAAGCCCCCCTGAAGGCTGGGGTAGTCTGGCTAAGAGATGATGGGGTTGCCGGGCAAGTGGGCAAGTGACAGGGGCTGGGATTTCACCTAGGGGGGATTCCAGAGTCAGCAGGATTCGCTGTGGAATGGACACCGGAGGAAGCAGTGGAGGAGGACTGAGGCTTTGAGGCTGAGCTAACAAATCCTGGATTTTCTTTAAGGGGACTGTGACCTCAGTGGCAGGAGTCCACTGGGTCTGGCAGGCCCAAGTCCTGCTGGGCTGTGCTCAGCATGAGGGCAGCAGTCCAGGGAGATGCTGGATGTGGGGGGCAAGAGTCAGGACAGGTCCTGGTTTGGGATGTACAGGTAGGTGTGGTGGGGGTGGTGGGGCCACCACACTGGCAGCTGTGACTGTGGCATGGATGCTGTCACCCCCTCTGCACCGTCCCCCAGGGGCCTCACTGTTTTTATAGCGAAGTCCTCATGCAGTTCTTACCCGGTCATCTCTCCTCCTGCCAGTTTCCTCCTGGCCCAGGAGTGGCGCTTGTCCCCAGCCCTCTACCCCAGTGCTCTGCTGCCTGCAGTCCTGGTGGTGTGGGGTCCACATCAGCTGCCTACAAACACCAGCTCAGCAGGGACCTTCCCTACTCCCAGACCAAACTGCCCAAGGAAGCTGGAGTTTTATTTTCTCTCCTCCCCTGAACTTGCACAGTTAGGGTGGTATCTGTCTATCTGATAAGACCTGAGCTCTGCCAGGGCTGGGACTTGGTCTTATTCTCTCTTTTTTTTGAGAATCAATTTTATTTAGTTTTTCATGTGGCTGTCATTGCTCCCACACTTTGTTGTGTAGGTGGAGCTGGGGTTCGAAACCACGTCCTTGTGCAAGCACCATAACCACTGGGCCACTGCTCCAGCCTCACTTTGTTTTATTCCTTTTTTATTTCTTTTCTTTGTCCCTTTCTTGAGCAGCGCTTCGAATACAGCAGGTAATGGAATGAATGAGCAAGGGCAGGCATTTTCTACCCTGGTTTGGGGGTCTGTACCCTAAGCCCAATGGTTGCCCAAGAGGCTCAGCAGGCTTTGATCTCAGGCGCAGCTTCAACCCTGGAGTGATCACGACGCAAGGGGGACCTGGGCACGAGACACCACCTCTTCCAGGAGTGGGCAGGATGATCCACCCTGAGCTTGTAAATTACTATTACCACAAGTTTAGAAATTAGTTTACAGTAAAATAGAGGCCTGGGGATTACTTACATGTTGAAACTTCGGAGGACAGCAGCTTCCTGGGAGCCCGTCCACAGTGACACATTTCAGTCTGTACACTTTCCAAGAATCACCAACCCTGATACCAAATGATCCTGTCTTCTAGAACTGCTTTGGGGCCTCTGTATTGTGGGAAGGACTTTGCGCCAACTGGTTGATTATCTCCATCCTTTCCTTTTCCTTTTTTTGTGTGGGGGGAATGGGGTAGGGGAGTGCTGGTTTTGAAGCAGGTGTGCAGGCTGGGCAAGTACTCGACCACATCTCCAGTCCTATTAAAATTTTCTTATTTTTGAGATGAGGTCTCGCGCAGTTGCCCAGGCTGGCCTTGAACCTGGAATCCTCCTGCCTCGGCCTCCCGAGTGGCTCGGGTTCTGGAAGCGCGAGACTTCCTTTGAACCCATACTCTGTCTAAATGCTTTCTGTGGACAGTTTTACAAGGTGATCCAGCTGTGGATCTATAGACCAGGGGCAGGCGCAGGTTGGACAGCCTGGCAGGCGTACCTGGGAGTCCTCTGAGTGAAGGGAGAGGCTTCCTGTCTGAGGCTTAACAAACACATTTGGTATTTTCCTGCGTGGGGGAAGATACATCCGCCAGGAAGCTCTTCCCAGGGATATCCCAGTTACAGCCAGGGTGACTTTCTGTAGGTTTCTGCCAAAAGGGAGAATCAGCTTTCTTTTGTTCCTAAAAACAGGTTAAAAAAAAAAAAAAAAGCAGTAATGTTAAAAGCATGGCATTTGGCCTGGCATCTTGCTAAAACAGAAAACAGGAAATTTTAGGGCGGTGCATCTATGCTGTAGTGGTGGGTACATTTCATTATCAGTTGTCAGAACTCAGAGTTGTACAAGGGGAACCTTAGTGTCAACAACAGCCCTTAATTGTTGGTCTTGGCACATTAGGTCTATCAGATGCACCACACCAAGGCGAGAGATTACTAACAGGGGGAAATGTCCCTGGGGGCGGGGGAAGGAGCTGTAGGGGAACTTTCTGCAACCTGTTTAGTTTACTGTTGGCTACAATAATTCTAAAAAAAAAAAAATCTACTAATTAAAAAAAAAAACCTTAAAAGGTGCATTGGTTAATGAATGCAAAAATTGGGAGAAAATGACAATTTCATTACTGTATGATTAGGAAGTAGAATCATATTTAGGCATGGTGTGGATCTCTTAGGTGGGAAACGGTGGCTGTCACCTTTAATTTGAAATTGAACTCTCAAGTTTGAGTAGCATGTGACTTTGCAGAGGTTTTTGGGTTTCCTTTGGTTATGCCTGGCTGGGGATGATCCCGGGGCCTGCGCATGCTAGGCAGGTGCTCCCCAGGAAACAATACCTCTGTCTCCTTTGCTTTTTTTTAAAGAGAGCGGTATAGTGAGAGAGAGAATCACTTTATTTAGTTTTTCATGTGGCTTTTGTTCTTTCATTACTCTGACACTTCATTGCATAAGTGGTGCTGGGGTTCGAACCTGCATTCTCCAATATGCCAAGCAAGGGCTGTAACCACTGAGCCACCACTCCAGCCCCCTGAGGCTGGCTTTGAACTTGCCATCCTCCTGCCTCAGCCTCCTGAATCTCCTGTAGGTATGTGCCACTGTTACTTTTTTTTTTTTTTAAAGAAAGAGGGACAGTGAGAGAGACAGAGAAAGACAGAAACAACTTTATTTAGTTTTTCACATGGCCTTAGTTGCTCCAACACTTAGTTGTGTACGTGGTGCTGGGGTTTGAACCCGGGTCCTCATGCTTGCCAGGCAAGCGCTGAAACCGCTGAGCCACCGCTCCAGCCCCCACTGTTACTTTTTAATGTTAGTATTTTGATATCCCAGAGAAAACTCTCAGAGCAGGAAGACTCTTAAAAGACACTATTGAATGTTTCAACTGACAAACCTCAGACTTCCTGCCCTTCTATAACTCACTGTGTTCCCTTCCTCCTTTAATTTGTTAATGATCTCTGGGGCCACAGGCTGTGTCTGCAGCAGTTTCTAAGTAGATCAGTGGATCAAAGGTGACTCTTCACTAAGTAATCAGTGTAATTTCACCCATGTAGCCAGCTATTAAAAACAGAGCAGCGGGTTTTTCAAGGACAACCGAGGTATTGATTTGGTGATGGAAAACTCCTATAGCACAGCCAGCCTTGCCTACCGCCCATTACTCCTTACTGGGTCCATGAACTCCTGGAGGGCTCCCCACGCCCCTGTTCCTGCCTTCAGAAGGAATTCCTCTGTTATAAATCAGACAAGGGAAGAGAACTGCCTCACTTCTCCGACAAGCATTTTTTAAGAAGAGATTTATTTTCCTGTGCTTAATTAATTGTTCCTCCCCATCATTACACCTTCAGGTGAATTTTTTTTTGTTTAAGGACACGTCTCTTATGTAATTTGTTTTGTATTTCTGGAATGAGGAAACTTTTCTGTTGACAGTGTTGTTCAAATCTAGACAAGGCGCCCGTGTGATGGATCACCCTGAGCTCGGGAAGGAAATGATTTACCGGGGCGCTGGGGCTGCAGGTGTCCCCTGCGATGGGCTCGAAGGCAGGTCTGTGCCCAGTTACCTGCCTGCAGCAGGCACCAGGGCTGGATCCCCCACACCCTGTCCAGCCCAGCAGGCTCCCACGGTGTCCTTCCTGTTCTGTGGCAAGATGCTGGGAACTTGTCCTCCCTTTTAAAGTTGAAAGGAAACCTATGCAAGTGAGATTTTTAATAAGCCATATCTGTTCACGTGGATCTTCCCAGGCTTCGAGGTTTGCATTTTATTTTTAACATTTTAATTTAAACCAAAAACATGTGCTGCAGACCAAATACATCCATCACCAATAAAAAGAAGTCAGGCTGTAAAAAAAAAATAATGGAGAAATAAAAATATGCGTTTTGCTTTGTTCTCCTCTTCATGCCCGGCTCATAAGTGATGTGAAGTATTTCTCATCTTCTTTCATTCACTTGCACTTCAAAATTGAAAACTCATATTATCTGAAGATTTACACACTGAGATTCAAGGTTTTTTTAGTTTTTCAAGTAGTTTTCGTTGCTCGGACACTTTGCTGTGTACATGGTGCTGGGGTTCGAACTCGTGTCCTTGTGCATGCCAGGCAAGCACCGTAACCCCTGAGCCTCCGCTCCAGCCCTCAGGTTGTTTGTATTCCACTTATTCTGCCGGAAGCAGTCAGACTTAATGCTTTGGATTTTTTTTTCTTTTTGGTACGGGGGATTGAACCCAGCAGTGCTAAACCACTGACCTGCATCCCCAGCAATTTTAAAATTTATTTTAGTTTGAGACAGGGTCTCTCTATATTGCTTAGGGCCTCAAGACATTGCTGAGGCTGATTTTAACCTGCGGTCTTCCTGCCTCAGCCTCCTGAGCCACTGGGATTATAGGCACGCGCCACCACACTTGGGGGTGTATGTTTTGAATCAATACTCTAAAAGTAGGCTGGGCCACAATAAAACTGTTGTGGACTTCTTCCTTCCTCAAAGTAAATAAATAAATTAATAAAAATGTATATTTTAAAACTACATTGAACATACTTATATTAAATATTAAAATATTTTCTTCAACCTAAAATTCCTGTTTTTCTTCTGGATTTTTAAATTTTATTTATTTGTTCTGGGGATTGAACCTAGGGGTGATTTACCACTGAGGCATATCCCCATCCCTTTTATTTGAGACAGGGTCTCACTAAGTTACTTAGGACCTCACTGTGTTGCTGAGACTGGCTTTGAACTTTCGATCAGCCTCCAGAGCCACTGGGATTACAGGTGAGCACCTCCATGCCTAGCTGGCTTTCAATGTTCTCATCACAAAAAAAAAAATGATAAATTTGCCAGCATGGTGGATCGTGCCTGTAATCCCAGCAACTCGGGAGGCTAAGGGAGCAGGATTGCAGGTTCAAAGCCAGCCTCAGCAACACAGTGAGGCCCTAAGTAACTTAGAGAGACCCTGTCTCAAATAAAAAATAAGAAAAGAGCTGAGAATGAAGCTCAGTAGTTAAGTGCCTTTGGGTTCAACCTCTGGCACCAAAAAAAAAAAAAAAAAAAAAAAAAAAGATAAGTTGGTAGTAATAGATGTAATGGATATGTTACTTAGCCTGATTAAATCTTTCCACTGACATAGATCAAAACATCACATTATACTCTATAAATATACACAATTATTATTTGTCAATTAAAAATTTTTTTTTAAAAGAGAGAAAGAGGGAGAGTGTGATATAATCAATTTTGTCCGGTTTTTGTTTCTCTGACACTTAGTTGTGTATGTGGTGCTGGGGTTTGAACCTGGATCCTTGCACATGCGAGGCAAGCATTCCAATTGCTGAACCACTGCTCCAGCCCTAAAAAATAAATTTTACGAGCTGGGGATGTAGCTCAGTGAGAGAGTACTTGGTATGTGCGAGATCTTGGATTTAATTCGTGTTATCAGATATGCACACAAATTAAAAATCTGTCAATGAATTGACAGAGTTATGAAAAATGTTTGTATTCATTTAAAAAACTTTACAATTAAAGGTATTGAGTGTTCAACATCAGAAGTCTATAAATAACTTATGGTAACTTTATGAACCAGTATATAACTCTACTTAAAAAATTAGTTTTTCAACAAGTGACATTTTGTTTTTCTGTTTGAAGTACAAAATAATGATTTTAAATGGGGTTTTCCCCTAGAGTTAGTGAAGATCTGTGGAAATGGGCATTCATACTGCTGTGGGTAAACTAATGCTGGCTTTTGGGAACATTTTGGAAGGCACACAGGTGATAGCTATTGAATGGCTCATGCTTGTAATCCCAGGAACTTGGAAGGCTGAGGCAGGAGGATGGCAAGTTCAAGGCCACCTGGGAAACCTAGGAGACCCTGTTTCAAAATTTTAAAAATGTGGGGGCTGTGGATGTAGCTCAGTGGTAAAGTGCCCCTGGGTTCAATCCCCAGTAGAAAGAAGGAAAGAAGGAAGGGAGGAAGGGAGAAAGGGAGGAAAGGAGGGAGGGAGGAAGGGAGGAAGGGAGGAAGGGAGGGAGGAAGGGAGGGAGGGAGGGAGGAGTCTTGGTTCCCACAGGACATCCCAACCTGTTCTTGCCACAGTGGTCATTTCTAAAACACAGTTCCTGTTACTCACCTTCATCAAATCCCTCAGTGGCTGAGAGAGAGGGACAGTGAGGGAGAGAGAGAGAATCGATTTTGTTTAGTTTTTCACATGGCTTTCATTGCTCTGACACTTGGTTGTGTATGTGCTGCTGGGGTTCGAACCCGCATTCTCACGCATGGCAGGCAAGCGCAGTAACCGTGGAGCCGCTGCTCCAGCCTCTCAGTGGCTGCTTCTTCCTGCTGCAGCTCTCACCCTGGCGACTGCAGCACCAGGACTCTGGCTTCCTGCCAGCCCCTTGTGCATGCTAAGCAAGTGCTCTGCCACGGAGTTGCCTCCCCAGCCCTGGATTAGGTCTTGGCTGGGTAAACCAGCTGCAAAAAGATGTTTTGGATTAGTGGGGAAATTAGAATATGGAATGGTAGTAGACAAGAAAGAAAAATATTGAAATGGAGTGGTGAAGACCTTTGGCTCAGTAAATAAGGTGTGACTCCTTTTAGTAAAAAATGCATGGGTAGGGGCTGGAGCAGTTTCAGCGCTTGCCTCGCATGTGCAGGGACGCGGGTTCAAACCCCAGCACCATGTACACAATCAAGTGTCTCTCTCCCTCTCACTGTCCCTTTCTCTTAAAAAAAAAAAAATTTGCATGGGTAGCTGGGCACAGTGGTGCATGTCTGCAATCCCAGCCACCTGGGAGTCTGAGGCAGGAGGATGGCAAGTTCAAGAACAGCTTTGGCAACTTAGCAAGACCCTGTCTCAAAATAAAAATAGAAAGGGATGCGGATGGAGTCAGTGGAGAGGACCCCTGTGTTCAGTCCTCGGTACCTAAAATAAAATAAAATAGCATCAGTATGTCTCATACAAACGCACAGAAAAAGGTCTGGATTCATGTGCGGTAAAGGGCTTACAAGGTGAAGGCTGGTGTTTTTATGTTTTCATTAATGTTAGGCTCTCTAATTTTCTACAATACATGCATATACTGCATTTGAAATAGCAAAAGGCTTTTCTTTAAATCTACATAAAGTTATTATTTTATTTTTCTTTCCAAAATATATTGATCTCCAAAGGGTTATAGGTTTTTTTTTTTTTTTTAAAGACAGAAGGACAGTGAGAGAGAATCAATTTGATTTCATTTTTCATGTGGCTTTTGTTGCTCTGACACTTCATTGTGTACATGGTGCTGGGGTTTGAATCTGCATCCTCACACATGCCAAGCAAGCAGCGTAACTGCCAAGCCACTGCTTCAGTCCTGCAAGGGGTTATTTATTTATTTTGAAGAGAAAGAGAGGGAGAATGAGAGAGAGACAGAAAGAGAGAATCAACTTTATTTTTTCATGTGGTTTTTGTTTCTCTGACACTCAGTTGTGGATGTGGTGCTGGGGTTCAAACCTAGGTCCTCCTCAAACATGCCAGGCAAGCACAATACTGCTAAGCCACCACTCCACCCCCCAAAGGGTTATTATTATTATTTTTAAATAGAGAGGGACGGTGAGAGAGAGAGAATCGGTTTATTTAGTTTTCATGTGGCTTTCGTTGCTGCAACACTTCGTTGTATACGTGGTGCTGGGGTTCGAACCCGCATCCTCACACATGCCAGGCAAGTGCTGTAACTGCCGAGCTCCTGCTCCACCTCTTAAAGGGTTATGTTTTTTCTTTTTCTTTCTTTTCTTTTCTTTTCTTTTTTTTTTAAGGAGAGAGAGAGAGAATCAATTTTATTTAGTTTTTCATTTGGTTTCTATTGCTTCAACACTTAGTGGTGTGTGTGGTTCTGGGGTTCAAACTCAGATCCTTGCGCATGCCAGGCAAGCACTTTAATCACTGAGCCACCACTCCAGCCCCCAAAGGGTTGTTTTTTTAATATATAAAAGTAAAATAAAATAGCCTGGAGCATTCACATTATAAAATCCAGATTTCTCACTTGAAAACCTGCAAGGTGACTTTGAATGCCTGTCTGGCCCAGTCACTGGGTGCATAGCAAACAGTGAGTCCTTTGGTTGTGATGTGGAATTTTTAGCTTGA
>PVKS010009014.1:0-65779 GCA_004027875.1 Aplodontia rufa | reverse complement strand
AGAAAGTCTTTACCTACTCCTAAATGTTGAAGTGTTGGACCAATTTTTTCTTCTATCAGTTGCAATGTAGCTGGTTTGATACCAAGCTCCTTGATCCATTTTGATTTGATTCTTGTGCAAGGAGAAAGATATGGGTCTAATTTCAACTTTCTGCAGGTGGATGACCAGTTTGTCCAGCACCATTTGTTGAAGAGGCTGTAAGCCACCAATTCTTTACCTTCTTCAAATATCGCTTTATTCTTTTCTCAATAGCAAAGACTCTTCAAAGAAGATTTTTACTTTCTCATTTTGCATTTTTTCCTCAATCTATTTAAATCTTCCTTCCTCCATGTTATATCTTTGATTGCTCACATCAAAGTAAGTACCACATATCTTCTTACTAAAAATGGTGTTTAGTCTTTATCTTAGATTTGGTCATTCCTTTCTTAAATTTACAACTCCTAGTTTTCAGATCTTTACTCATTCGAGTATTTCTTTGCAGGTTCCCAGTCCTCCATCTATTCTCTAAATTTTATTATTACTCCACTTTGTGTACAAATTTCCTTTTCCGCATCACTGCCACTGTCTTTCGCTGAGCTCACTCACTCTCAGTACACATCCTTTACGTGCTGGCGAGTCCCAACTCTAGCTTCCATCAACAGGATGCTTGTATTAGTTCTCTGTTGTGGAATAGCAAACTTCCTAAAATTTTAGTGGCTTAAACCAAGATACACTCATTATACTACAATTTCTGTGGATCAGGAATCCAGGGGCAGTTTTCTTTGAATTCTTTGCTTCCCGTCTCTCATAAGACTGACATCAAGGTGTGAGCCCACAGGCTGAAATCTCATCCAAAGGCTCAACTAGGAAAGATTCACTCTACTGATCAGAGAATCAGTTCAGTTCCTTTGCAGACACTCAGAGTAAGTCAATTCCTTCCTTGCCCACCCTCAGTACCTGCCATATGGGCCTCTCTAGTACAACTGCTTCCTTCATCAAAGTGAGCGAACTGTGAAAGCACTAGAGAGATAGGATCCACAATCTTTTGTAATATACTCAGAAAAGAGGCATCTCAATATTTCTGTGTTCTATAAGTCAGAAGTCAATTACTCAAGGAAAGAGTATTGTATATCCATTTGTACATTGGGGTAAAAGTCCCATTAGCAAATGCAGCATGCACAAATCAGAACATACCTTTTTCATGTCCAAAAAGAAAACTTATTCCTATCTTTATAGTTAATGATATGATTACTCACTATTTTTCCAAAATAGAAACCTAGAAATATTTCTTCTTCTCCCTCAACATTAAATTACATCTGTCTCTTCAAACACATCAATCTTAAGCTATAATGATCTGTATCCCCCACTCTCTCCTGTGGCCTCTTGATATACCTTCATACCCTCAGTCCTCAAAACAGAAATGATGACAATGTCTCCATTTCCTGCTTTAAATCCTTAATTATTTTCCCACGGCTCAGAAATATTTCAAGTCAGATAAAGCTAGTAATTCTGAAAATACAAATCAAATAAGCCTGTGGTTTTCATAATTCAAGTTCTAGAAATGTAAACTTGGCCAAAAAACTCCTTGGCTGGTAGGGTTATATACATGCTGAATGACAAATATTGTGATGGGTACAGGTTTTTTTTTTCTGTAAATAATATCTAAACTCCATAATAAGATGGAAGAGGCAGTAGTTTGATGTGAAATCTGATATATGGGAAATATAAACTCAAAAGAGTTATAACTGCTATCAATTATTTTTAAAATATTTTTGGAAGGCTGAATCCCTTAAAGATATTTCTGTTCTGTTATATAACTTTCTAGACATTTTCATTTATTAAAAGTTTCATAACAGTTCTGAGAAACTCAGACCTGTTTGCTGTAACATTTCAGTCTCTTAGGGATTCTGCTTGCCCCCAGGATGCCAAAGCAAGAAGAGAAATGCAGCTTAGCTTCCCCCTGATGCAAGCAGGAGTCTGCACATATCAGTCCAGAGTTCTGACACCTCCTAGATCATGTGAGATTCCCACTGCTTGAAAATGTTGTGGTCTGCTTTCAACAAACCTCCTCTTCCCTTTTCTCATCTTGTCATGGGGTGAGGATAACTAAGAGTGAAAAATGGTATTTCCTATCAGTTATAATGTGACAGGTTATCAAATATTTCAAACATTGCCCCAAATGTTGTCTGAGAAGATGATGTTGCCAGGTAAGGATTATTTGAGAGCTTCCTGTACACAAATAGACTTCAATGGGCAGACGGTAAACTGGAGGTCAATCATCTGTGCTTGTTTTAATCCACTGTCCATGATTTCAAGGCAGAATTCATCAGGTTCCCTAGAAATACTTCCCATCCTCAAATTCATTTTGACTGGATTAATTTCCCAGGTCTGGAAAATATTTTAAGTTTGCTATTCTGACAGCCCCATTAAAAATGAGATATGAAAGATGACCTTTTATGAGGACATATGGGAAAGAACTCTAAAAACCCTTAAGACTTGGTTTGGCAGAGACAATTTCCCATTCAATAGTGAGTAGTGTTTTTGGCACTTGGTTGCAGTGTTTTGTAGCTGGCAGCTGAGTTATCCTGGCCTCTGCCCAAAACCCTGGCTTCGAATGCTGATCTTCAAATCTCCTAGTTCATTGAAGAAAGACTTAAAAAACTTAATGACCATTACATGTCAAAAATAAGACATTATATTAACCTGATTTTGAGACACTGCCTTTCCAAATGGTTACAATAACATAAAATGAATATCTTTGGAATGATAGCATATTATTTATATTGTTCCTCAGTACAAACTTTAAAATAGCTAGGGTGGGTTTTTAAAGATCATTTTACAGGTACAAAAAAAAACTTGAACTTCAGTGAGACCAAGAGCATGGATCAGAATTTAGAAGCACCAGAACTTGAGTTCACAGCTCTAGATGTGTGTTTAATCTCTTTCCATTATGACACATTATTTTCAGTGTATATTTTCTGAAATTCAGTGTACTAGGTCTTGAGTTAGTACTTCCTCCTTTAAAACTGTACCTGATAGCAACTAATGCAGTTCTCAGCCAAAGATGAGCTGGAAAATTATTTATGCCCTCTTTAGAATTAGTATTTTATTTGTGTGTGTGTGTGTGTGTGTGTGTGTGTGTGTGTGCACATGTGCATGCTCACACACACATACACACACACACACACACACACACACAGGGAAAGAGTTAATTTTTTATTTTTCATCCTTTTTTTGTTTTTCCTCTACTTAGTTGTGGGTGGTGCTGGGGATTAAACCCAGGTCCATGCACCTGCCAGGCAAGTGCTCTACTGCTGAGCTGCCTCTCCAGCCCCTTTATATTCTTCTTGAAATTATCTTACCCATAGTGGATGTGTAAATCTTTGTGCTTCAGCATTTGAAAATTAACCACATCTATAGCATCTTCCTCTTCCTCCCACTACTCTGCCAAAGCTGATTCCTTTCTCTCATCAAAGAGGGTTGGCACATTTTGGGTTTGACTTTATTAGATTATCTTGCCACTCAGTCCTCTAACAGGTTAAAAAAAAAAGCCCATGACTTTGTATATCACCAAACTTATTATTTGAAAACAAAGCAACATTCTCTTCTGACTTTCTGCATAGAAGAAAATGTAGAACTCAGATAATGTTTCCACATGGAGCACTCAAAAAAAATTGTTAGTGGAATAAAATCAATGGCCTCACCCACTAATTATATATTTTTAAATTATAGTTTAATCTCATTGTGCTTAAACTCAGACATTGACTCAGAGAGAAGCAGTGCAATATACTCAAAATGTCACACAATCTTCATGTCATGTAGTTGGACGTAGGGATAAAGAGGAAAAATAATTCTCTGTTGTACTTGATAATAGTAAATTAGTAAATAAGGGCAAAGAAGAACTAGGCTTTCATCAAGGCAGGGCTTGTGATAATTGCAGATACTCTGGGGTAACCTGTTCTAAACATGACTACAAAAATCTGATAAAGAACAAAGATGCCAGTCTCTCCTTAGTTCCCTTGTGAGGGGTAATAAGCCTCACTGCCTTTTCTACTTAAGATTCTTATTTCCTGCAGACATGAAGAGCCATACTTAATCGTCCTTATTTCTGTGGCTTTGTAATGAATCTGTGGGGAATCATTGTTATATAAACCACATATTGATCTCTGACATTCTGTAGCATTAAGGGTGGAATATATTTAGAGGTCATTTAGAAGTTAAACAATGAAGTGATATTCCATGTAATGATGTCTATAGTCAGGAAAGTGACCAGACCAGGTGAGATTACATAGATCAGCAGAGGGACAGTTAGAGAGAGAGAGAGAGAGAAAGACTGAAACAAATTTTATTTAGTTTTTCATGCAGCTTTCGTTGCTTCAAGACTTTGTTGTGCACGTGGTGCTGGGGTTTGAACTCATGTACTGGCACATGCAGGGTATGCTCCGTAACCACTAAGCCACCACTCCAGCCCTGTCAGTAAAATGATTTTTCTGGTAAGGGGTCAAAGGAGTGATTTCTGGTAATTTTCCATATCCATCATTCCAGACTCTAAAGGGATCTAATGAGTTGGGAGGATGATACTAAGTTTTTATCCAGTTAGTATGTAAACAGACATTAAGTATTAAGTCAGCCTAAGAAAAAGCTTCCCTGGTTATAATTGAAGCAGCAAGAGAGGTGATGGGCAGTACCTTGCTTTAGCTGGAGGCAGGGTCTTGCAGAGAAATTTTAACAGGGGTGTGGTCACAGTGGGCTTGGAGATAACCCATACTGTGGTTGTCACATCAGGGAGGAGAGCTGATAGGGGTGTCAGAGGGGAAGGAAATGGCATAAGAGGATAAAGGAGTGTGGGGAGCTAAGTTTGGTGTTAAAATGAATGGAGGCATTGAATTTGGTTAGGATGCTCCTGCCAAGAATAGGAGTTGGTCACCTATGTGTGAGTGGGGACTTCCATTCAGGTAGCCAAAACCCGAAAGGTTTTAGCCTAGGATTTTAGTCTGGGGTGGTGGGATCCCATTTTCTATCTGCCTACAGATAATCTATCTCCTGCCTCAATTGCCCTCTGAAGCGGTCCTTGACTGCCGACTGGGGGGGAATGGGCGATGACCATTCTGGCTTCTTTGTGATGAAAGTGGAGCATTGGCTGTGGCAGTCAGAGAAACTATCCAGAGGGTCTACATGGGGGGTTTTGGTAGAAGTTGGGAGGCAGTTGCATGGAGGGTCATATGACCATCTGGCACTTAATGAGCTCTAGGCATCACGTGCATCAGGGTAGTCCAAAGGTCCACGATGGTGGTGGTTGGCAGGTAATTGGCCATGGTATATATGGGGGAGGGATCATGCTAGAACAATAAACAATGCAACAAAACATTATTTTCTGCAAGCAATTAATACAAAACAATCGGTGTTATCGGCCAACCTTTGAAGACCATGAAGATAGTAACTTATTAGAGCTTAGGGTATGGTATGATGTGTCATTTACTTGTGAGTAGAGGCCATTCATGGCTTTAGAAAGAGTTGCTAGGAACACATTTAATTTTTATAATGGCATAGGTGTCTCTTTGAGTTGGGGAATGCTATCTGATTTCTATAAATGTTGCATTTTATTAGCATAGTGCTTTTCTGTGCCACATTACATCTTTTAGATTGATCCAAGGGATAAATGTTAGAACTAAACAATCATACCAGTGAAAAACAGATTGAGTTTACCCATATAGGAGGTTAGGGAAATTTGTGGATTTCAAAGTGACTTAGAACTTGTGACTCTGGTAGTGTCTTCTGTAACCCTTTCTTGTGGGAGGAATGATACTAGCATACATTTTGAGTTACATTAAAAGAATCATTGTCTTTCCTTTTAAATGCCCACGTGTAGGCTGAGATTTAGTTATAACTCTCCTGCCAGCTGTTTAAGACCAAGTTGGTCAAAATTGTCTTTTTTGCCTATCTATTCCTAGGTCACCTGAGATTCCTTAGGAGGCTACTCTTTGGCATATAAGAGCCTCATGACTCCTTTAGCCTTCCTCTACCAGTCATGCCATCTGCCAGGCTGAATAAGGGTCTTACTGACCACATATGGCTTCCCTTGAAAGCATCAAGGACATTTACCTTTACAATGATCATCCTCTTTGCAGACTGTGAACTGGTTGGCTTAGAGAAGTCCCATTGTCCCCTACAGTTTGGCTGACCATACAAGGCAAGGTCCAAAATATTGACTTTTTCCTTAACCTTTTAACTTCTTTAATTTTGGTATCCTGGCTTTGGTTAAGCATCCAGCAGGCCAGTTTCACCAGTCTTAAAGTGGGAGTATTATGTTATACTTCAATGTTTTCAGTTTTATAGTCACCCCTTTCATTTAATTAGGATCAATAACAGACTTAAAGTTAGTATTATATCTTATATATACTGTAGGTGATGGCATGTCTTAACTCAAAGTTTTTGTTAGTACCTCTGTAAAACATTAACAGGCAACAGTTTGTAAAGTTTTACAAAGAAAATACAAAATGGAATTAACAATAGTGAAAATATTCAGTTTGTATAATAGCTGTGAACCAAGGAATATCAGTTTTATAAGCCCTGATTATTTTGAGATTACAATAATGTTTACAACAAAAAGTCTATCCTTTGAATTGAACTTTAAATAAACTCAATCCTAGCCTACTTTGGAACCATGAGGTGAGAAGGTGAGTCTTAACTCAGGTGAGGCAGGGCTCTTGACAAATATTTAGGTAAATTGTTTTATTTCTGAAGCTGATCTTTGCCTCTTAAAAGCATCATTCCACAAAATTCTCATGTCTTATTTCTCAAATCTATCTGAATATACATTTAGGAAACAGTGTTAATGATCAGAAAAAGACTTAGTTAAAGCAAAGATGTATAAGACAGGCTTTCAAATGGCAATGTGGCCCTTCTATGTCAGACACAATATATAAAATGGAGCACTTATTGATTACATTGCCTGTAAACCTACATAAACTTTCATTTTATAAACTTTTACATAAACTTTAACAAAGTTTGAACACTTATTTGATCTTAAGAGAAATCTTAAATAACTTTAACTGATTTTGCCAAATATGTTCAACTTAATCACACACCGACTTTTGAAATTTACCCTCCACAAACCTGCAGCTTACTTAGACACTCTATACTTTTTCATCCAGAAACATTTCTTTCATTCTATTTTCCATATCAAAGTATATTTGCATACATATAACCTTTTATATCACTTTCCTACTTGTTGACCTTTTGTTAAATCTGCATTCTAACATAATCCCTATAAAATGTCTGACTTTTTAATTTCCTTCTTAACAAGACTAAATATTTTGTTATTTAGAGTATTTTAATTGAAACAGCTGAAAACTTTTGTACTGTTTGGATACAGAATTACACCTGTTAGAATTTTAGCTCTTCGTAATCTTGCTTTTGGTGAAGATCCAGAAACAAAGCAAACTTAAACTCCTTTTACCATTTACTATAAATTTATATTAAAACACATTTAAAAGACTCAAATAGGGTTTCTTGAGATAAACAAAAGATATTCAGAGATTGCCTCTCCTGCATTTCCAGTAAAACTGGAAATGCCAGAGAAGTTTACAGAGTCCCTCCTAGGTCCACCTTGACTTGAATGACAGCAAGATGACATCAGACTTTCAAGTCTTTACTGCCATGGCAACTCTAAGTCACTTTGGCCCATGCTGATGGATCTAATTGGATTTTGGTTAGGAGGAATTATCCTTATCTTTCTGAGTTTCAGAATCTGGTCTCAGAAGTCTGCTCCTTGAGGGTACCATGGGTTCCTCCTATTAACATTAATTTGGGCCTATATTTCCTCTGCGGATAACAGGTAGTTTGCTAAGGAATGTGACATAGCCTGTTCTTTTAGATCAGGCAGGCTCCCCTGCAGATAAACTGTTTTTTTTTTTGTTTGTTTGTTTTTGGAAAAGAAAATATGTGGGGTCAGTACAGTGGGCCCATTTCATAGAATTATTTTCTTGTTCCCACCATTCCCATCTGTCTGTCCTCTTACACTGGAGGAGGTTGCTACAAAGAGAAAAATAAAGGGGTGCCTCACTTAGTCACTCACTGGTAGATTAATGGGTGGGACTCAAGCTTAGGAGTCCTTAGATCATGCAAAGGAGTTATCTTAACCTGTTATCGAAGGAGCTGCTGAGGCCATCCCTCATCAGGTGAGAAGCCATGAAAGGAGATTAAAGTGGAGATGGAGCTTCCATGTGCAATTGGCTTTTGGCCATGTCTAGAGACCCTGCATTCACACTAGGGACTAGTCCTGGCCAGAAAATTAGGGTGTTTCTAAGAGAGACCTCAGTTTTTTGATTGGAAGGATGGTTGTGAAAGGAAACTGAAGTGAGATCTGATTGACATTCTCTCTGCTATTGCAGAGAGGGATTGATAAGTCTCACTCCAGCAAAATCTTTCCCCTGAGTCTTGAGTTTGGCAGTCATGTGACTGAATGGGTCCCAGTATTTTTGATAGAGAGAGAATATACAAAATGGAGTAGAGACTCCTATAAGAAAAGTGATAGAGCAATTGTCTGTTTCACTCACATAGGTATTCTGGGGAATCCCTATAAATATAACCCAGAGTGTGGCTGGATGGGTTTTATTTTGTAAATTTCATTTAGGAATGAAATCCATGGACACCTGATCAGAAAGAGAAAAGTAGTAGGATTTAGAGTAATAGAAAGGAAGCAGAACTCCCAAAGGAGGAGGGGTCCCAAGAGAGGTATCCCTTGAGGGTTTTTTCATTGAGGATAATAATGTTAAACGTTGAGCAGTTTGGGCAGAGAGAAGGTCTGGAGTAGAGATGCGAGGCCTGGAGTGAAAGCCAGTGACTGTTACTATCCAGCTTTTAACACCAGTTTTTCAGGTTTGATTGTGTCTTGGAGACCCACGGTCTGGATATGTTTGGAAAGGCACCCCAAAGGGGATGTCTCTTGGAAGCTTTGGTGGGGTGTGGCCTATGCTGGACAAGATGAATTGAGGAGGGTTCCCAAGAAGTCTAGTGCAGAAAAAGCCAGGAATCCAGAATAGTCAGAGGGAGTCACTCACCTAATATGTTATGGTGGGTGGTAGATGTGATGTCCAGCAATGTGAATGGTCCTTAATGGAGCCTCTGGAGGGAGAGGAGGTAGAAAGAGAGAGACAGAAAGAGAGAAAGAGGGAGGGAAGTGCCAAGTCAAGGTCAAGGGAAAGCCCAGAAGAACCATCCTTAGTAGGAACCTATTAATAGCAATCCCAGTTCAGACAAGTTGCCATTTCATTGTAGTAAGTTATCAAGATCTGTTAGTACTTTTGGATTAAAGATCCCAAATTCTGAATTTGGGCCACTGAATTTGCCCAGATAATGGAGAGGTGTGATGGAAGTGACAGGAGAAAACAAAGCATCCTCTGTTTACTCTTTAGCACTGGACAGAGCTGGATCACCTGAGAGTGAGTGGGTTTCTGCAATCCTAGTCCCTAGGTGAGGACCCCTGGGGTCTAGAAATGAAGGAGTCTCTAGAAGGGCGCTTCTGCAAGAGCTCCAAAGTCTTACCTCTCTAGTGAGATGATCAGTATGACCAGTGTTCATGTGGGAACAAAATGGAGAATAGGTCTGTGATTTGGAGGTCTGACCGGATAGAAAGAAGGGAGAGACAGAAATGAGATTTCCAGAGGACACCAATAAGAAGCTCAGAAAAGCTCTTGCTCCATTCACATAGCAACAAGGCTGCAAAAATTTTGCCCTGGGTAGTAGGGGGTCGGTTTCAGGTCATAAAGCAGCTGCTGTTTAGCTGTAGCACTTGGAGGGTGCTCTGAATCTCACATCTTGTAGTAGGAAGAGGAAGTAAGGAGGGATACATGAAAAGTAAGGCAGAATTGGAGGGAGGAGGATGGTAGGGAGTATAAGAGCTCCAACTTCCCATCCCAAGTTCTGACACCATCTACAACATAAGATTAATTTGCTAGAACATACAAGGAACAAATGAGAATTATGAATGAACAAAAGAATATTAAAGGGTACAAAAGAATAACTGTGTTTTCTGAACTGGTTTTCTTTTTTAAGAGAGAGGGACAGTGAGAAACAGAAAGAGTGAAACAATTTTATTTAGTTTTTCATGTAGCTTTCATTGCTCCAAGACTTAGTTGTGTACGTAGTGCTGGGGTTTGAACTCATGTACTTGCTTGCATGTGCCAGGCAAGCACTGTAACCACTGAGCCACCGCTCCAGTCCCATAAACTGGTTTTATTTAAACACGGTATATCAAAGGAAATTTTTTAATCACTAAAGCATACATACATATGCTGTATATGTATTTGTGTGCATATGTTTGTGTGCATGTGTGTGTGTGTGTGATATATATATATATATATATATATATATAGAGAGAGAGAGAGAGAGAGAGAGAAACAGAGACAGAGGTGAAGAGAGAAGTGAAAGGTAATAGTTATAAAAACTTAGAAGTTTAATGTGGAATGGAATTGACCAAGCTAGCTCATGTACATATATGAAGAATATACCAACAGTGAATTCCACATTTATGTATATCTATAAAGCACCAATTAAAAAACAACAAATAAATAAAAGATAGTGGAGGAGAGGAAGGGTACGAAGGGAGGAGAGGGAAAAAGGAAGTACTGGGGACTGAAATAGAGCAAATTATATTCCATGAATTTTTGATTACACAACATGAACCCCCATATTATGTCTAATTATATTGCATTAATAATGTAAACATTTTTAAAATTTTGAAGTTTTGCCATCAACTTACAAATGTAAACTGGGATTATGCCTGGTATAAAGATGAAGTATTCTGAGTTGATGAGGCTTTCTTCCAGTTGCAATTGATCGGGTGTCAAATTGTCAGCTCATGGTTTCTTTCTTTGAGTGCCTGTGCTTTGGAGATAGTTAAACTCATATATCACTCACATTTTGATCCTGGAACAGCTGAATACCTGACTGATCTCTTCATGAGCCTGAAGCCATTTAATCCCAAGGCTTGACATGCTATCAGTAGCTCCAAAGTCCTTAGTCCTGCCATTAAGCTAAGTTTTGCCTCACAAAGGAAAGGAGAGAGAAATATGCTTTCGGGGGTGGGAGTGCTGGGGGAAACCAGCATATAGGTTAACTTGGTCTGAGCTCTTAAAAATCATCAAATGCTCTTGGGAATGTTAGGTGTTTATCTGGATTATTTTAAGCCTCATATATTTATGATTGTTCAACACGTGATTATTCTTATTTTTAATATCGATGGCAATACTGACAGCTAGTATTTAGATCATGAAATATTCTTCATTTCAGCATCCAAGTGATCTTTATAAAAACCTAATCTGCCTAAAATTATTTCCAAAGATGCATTGTTTAAACATTTAGGAGACCAAGAGCACAGATGAGTACGTAAGTTGGATTGGTGAGCCTCTTCTCCAGGTCATGCCACACACAAAACCACCTGTGTTTCAGTTTCCTCATTGGGGAAGTGAAGATAATGAGAGAACCTACTTCACACTGCTGCTAAGAGCATTAAAGAAGACAATTTACCTGAAGCCATTCAAAAAGATCCTGGTACACAGTGTTTAATGAATGCTAACTAATATTCCTGATACAGAAAGCAAACACTTATGGTCAGACCCTTACTTGACTTAAGTTAATACATGTGAGGAATTCTACTGATTTTCTCCAAACATGAGTTTGTCTAATTTATACAATAGTCTTATTAGATAGGTGTCATTATTCCTATTTCCAGACATAGAAAGTAGGCACTTCATCATTGTAGGTACCACTGTTATCATCATCGTTGTATTCTTCATCATGTACCATCATTCCAATTTTATAGATAAAGTAGCCCTTTCATATGTACCGGAATAATTTGAATATAGAATATCAATGTGAAGAGAGAGAGAGGGAGAAGGACGAGGATGAGGGAAAAGAGAAGGAATGGGAGAAGAAGTAGGAGGAAGGGGAGGGGAGAGGAAAGGCACCATCAAGATCTGTACATGGGAGCACAGACTACAGACAGGCCATTTCATTTTCTTACACCTGTTTCCAATATTTTCTTAAGATGCACCAGAAGCACTAAGATTTTTCTCTGAATTTTCCCCATGTCCTTAAAATGAGATCCTTCTTTTGGGCTAAAGATACTTTTTCCTTCAAAATTGTAACTGCTGCTCTACTGCTGGCAACTCTATAGCTATACAGAGATTAAAATCTATGATTCTTATGCAGACATTGTGATGAATGGCCTTTGGGCTAAGGAATTAGGTGGGCTGTAGGAAGAACAAGAGCCAGACACATAATTTCTGTAGCAAACAGTTTAAGGACAGGCTACTTTGAATTTCATGAGATCCTATTCATTGTCTCAATTCAATATCTGCTCATTTTATACTCATAAATCTAGAAGTTGCTACTGAAAGGGATTTCCCCATAATATGGAAATTTTGTGTGAGGTAAACCTTTAGCCTCCACTTATAAATATGAATTTTTATTTCTATCTAACTGGACATTTTGCTACATAATCAGTTCATGGCAGAGGGACAGCTCTCAGAAAAATACTGAGCTGAATACACAGAGTTGCTAAGGTCTCTGCAGAATCATACTACTACTATAATATGCCTGGGGCACCAGGACAAGATGTTCTGAAGGCTGGCAGGGATAATGAACATCATAGCTGTGAGTTCTGTTAGTACTACCAAACTCAAATTCCTCGTCCCTGAATGCCCATCTTTGGTTCTGCTTGGGTGTGTTCAAAGAATTCTCAAATTTTATGTGAAGAAAAAGAGTTAAGGTTTAAACTTCATTATGTTCTAAACTAGGCACTAGTTTCTTAGGTGGTTATTGGCAGCTGAAAACTAAGCCTTGCTCTTTGTTCTTTCTCTTTCATCTCATGCTTCTTTTATTTTCTCTCTCCTACGATTCTAATTCACTTTATGCGTGTGTATAATGTGTAATTATGATAACAATAAGAAACTTACATTAAATATTTTCTTCACTGACACCGTTAATCTATTTGTATTTATATAATTGAATACCCCCATTTTTAAATTATCACAGAGTTTAAAACTAAGAGTATGACATTTAAAATTGAAAAGTTATATTGAATTAATTTTGTTCATTTGGAATTTCTTGATGATGGAGTTTTCATGGTGATGTTTTGGTCTTCCTTACTTTAAAAAAAAAGTGAGACAAATTTGGTGTTCAACTAATGGCATCTATATGAAAAAATATTTGGAAAGTTTTAACCCAGGTCTATACTCCTGAAACCATGACCATGGTCAAAACAATGAACAGATGCATTGCCTGAAAAAGTTCACTCATGACCATTCATAATAAATCCCTCATGTTTCTCTCTGCCTGCACCCCCCTCCTGTTGTCAATTGCCTATCTTCTGTGCTCAAATCCTCCTGGCTAATCTCTATACATGTTGTCCCCTTTAAAGCATATCGGCCAGACATGTATATGTGTGTGTGTGTGTGTGTGTGTGTGTATGTGTGTGTGTGTGTGTATAGAATAAATTATCTGGTTTAATTAAAGCAATGACAGCAATAATATTGTATATATTATCAAGAAAAAATAATTTTCTCTAAAAGTTTCCTTCTGGAGGCCCAGGAGGGACTATTATGGAATGTTCTGCATTGTAATAACTGTTTGTTTTCAGTATATTTTAAGTGGCATATTTTTCACCCTTCTGAATAGGACAAAGGCTTTAATTAAACAAATGTCACATGGGAACTCTTGCCCCCAAAGCCTTTATTGGCCCTAATTAGCAGATGCAGCTGTAGACTCTATCAATGTTAGATGGTCTGTTTATTATGTCCATTTATATCTCACTCATCAGGGAGCATGTGGAAGGCATTCCAGAATTATCATCTTTAATTAAAACTTGCTCAAATTGTGGAGAAAATATCCCATGCAAAATGGTCCAGGTAAAAGAGGGAAATTAAAAAAAAAACAGCATAATGGGGATATTACTGAGCTCTGTGGGAAAACTGGAGAGAATAGTTGATGTTCTTACTGTGGGCAACTGTGGAGACATTGGAGGGCCAGCCTCAATTACAAAGATAAGAAGCCATGTAAGTTGCAGTGTTTCATTCCCCTGTACAGGATTCTTGAATGACTGCCAGGGCTACATCAGGCTTCATACTAACGGGGCTGGGAGGTGGCACATTTACTTAGGCATATTTATTGAATTTATCATTCAAAGAATTAAAAATATTAGTTCCGGAAGCTCCTAGAAGGTCGTTGTATGAATCTCAAATACAATATATATCCCTATGTCCATGCTCCAGATGTGCCTTGGTCCTGGGGCTCCTTGTATCTCTCTGGAACATCCCTCAGGAGTCCTGAGCAGTGCAATACTCTAACCCAAGATGCACAAGTTTAGAAAGTATTTCAGCCTAGGTAAAAATCAGCCAGATAATGACTTCTGCCTTTTAGGAATTCTTTCTGAGGTGATGGGGATGATAATAAATTCCCTTTTGGCACTGGATCTAATATTCTGCTAGGTCAATCCCTAGGAGGTCAATTATTTCTAGACAAGGATGACAGAGAGGCTAGAGAAAATAATTTAGGTTCCATACCAATTATTCATTTTTTATAAATGTCACTGTTTATATATAGAACATTAAACATTAAATACCATGGTTAACTTATTATCCAAATGAATGCAAGACAATGAAAAGGAATGAGAAAGTCATAGTCCAGGATCTTCCAGTGTTATAACCTAGTCCACTCCTGGATTTATTTTTAAAGTGACTGTCATGGTACGTTGCTCAGATCCCTCCATTCAGACCTGAGGCCATTGTTCCCCTAGTGTCCCCAGCTGCAGCGAGTTCACTGGTTATGGCTCTCAGCTAGGTTCCTGTCTGGGCATTGCTTTCTAAGCACTACCTGGCCCAACGTTAGGCCTAACTCCCATGCCACAATCCAAAACATCCCTGAGGAGCCATCCTACCGCTACAGCTCCCAGGCAAACTGGTTCCATTGTTACTGCATTGTAGGTTAACTTTTCTTATTCAGTCCCACTTTCCTGACCCCTTTGCATGTGCTGTTTATGCAAACAAATATATATCTTAGACTCTACATACTGGGGAATCCAGCCTACGACAGCATTTCACAAGGGCAAGTTATACAAATGTCACATGGGAATTGTCGCTCCCAAATCCTTTATTGGCCCTAGCTAGGTGGAGGTATAGACTGTATCAATATCAGATGGTCTGTTTATTATGATAATATTAGTTGGTCTTTTACTTGCTTTTTATTCTTCCTACACAGTGATTCATTAGACACCATCTTTGAACTGAAATGCGAACATGAATTAACTGAGTGAATCTGAAATACCATGATATATGGGAAATAACTAGAGTCAGCAAAGTGATTTCCAGTTCTAATTTGGTAGAAGCATGCTTCAGGCACTGAAGTGTTCAGTTAGTACACTATGATGTGAATCCAGGTCCTCTTTATTCAAGGTTATTAGTTTCTAGTCTGTCTGTGAAGCTTTGTGCTGTTCACAAATACATTCAGCTCTCTGTTTTTAGGGCACAAGGCAGAATGATGGTTCTCCACTACTGTTATGATCATGCAGCATGCTTTGACTCATGACACGGAAGCGGAAAACTAGTGCCTTTTGCTTTGTTTTCCTTCCCTGCAGCAGGGGGCAGAGATGTTCCTCAAAGGAAGGACTCTGTCAATTGTGTCCCCACAAGAGAACAGCATGGTGCAGAACATGCAGCACAAGTGAGGATGGACCTGGAGCACCAGTGAAAAGTAATCTGAGTTGGTTAAGTAACTTTCCCGGGGTTGTTTGTTATCACAACATAACATACTTAACCTCACTGATGCATAAATTTCAACTAAAGAACCAGTTATTTTAACCTAAGACACATTAAACTGTCATTTTGAAATATCTTTAACACTAGAATTTATTCTATAATGTAATCTAATTAAAAGAATTTGGGTTAGGGGGCTGGAGCAGTGGCTCAGCGGTTACTGCGGTTGCCTAGCATGCGCAAGGACATGGGTTCGAACCCCAGTATCACGTATATAACGAAGTGTTGGAGCAATGAAGGCCACATGAAAAATTAAATAAAATTGATTTCTTTCTCTCTCTCTCTCTCTCACTGTCCCTCTCTCTCTTAAAACAAAAAAAAATTTGGGTTTTATAACCACATAGCTATAATTTGATTTTAATGTCAGAAACGACTGTCAGAGCAACGAAGGCCACATGGAAAACTAAATAAAACTGATTCTTCTCTCTTTCTCTCTGTTTCAAACAGAGATTTCTTTGGCCCATGTCACACCTATTGAATTAGAATCTCAGGTTATAATTTACAATTTTAACAAACTCCTCTGGCAATTTTTCCTCAAGATGGGAGTTATCATAACTAAATGTTAAATACTTCTTGCCTATCTACAAATACACAAGTGGTTCAGACTGTCAAAAAAAAAAAAACCACAACAATCTTCAGCAGGGTTCTTGAAGTAAGCTTTGGACTATCAAGGGAAGATCATGCACTGTACTATGAAAGCATGAAAGCAGACTGAAAAAGAGTTCTGGGGGATGCAATGCACACTTCAAAGCAGTAACATCTGAAAGAAAAACCTTTGTGAATTATTTGTGTCTCTGGGTATCATGTGAACAGTAGTCTGAGTAAGGTAATCTTAGCTGATGAGGATCAAGGAGGGTCGGGGGCTGGAAGTCTAGCTGTAAATAGATGCCCTGAACTGTGCACAAGGACACTTCTAATAGCCACTCACACAAGTGAGTAAGATATCTGAAAGTTTCTGGTGAGATTCTAGACCAGAAATTTCATCTTTTTTGCATTTAGGAACATAAATGCCTTGGAGTCCTAAATAAAGAAATGCCTTTTTGATTTTTCTTTTTGTTGTAATAGGGTCTCCTATGTTGTCCAGGCTGATCTGGAACTCTTGGGTTCAAAAGGTGCTCCCACCTCAGCTTTTCACATAAGGGACTATGTGAAAACCCACCGCACCAAGCTTCCTGCTGATGTTTTTAGCAGTGGTAGCCTTGGAGCTTTGTATCACCCTCCCAACCCCCTTCTCACCAAGTCACTTTTCTCTAATTCTCTATTTCTGAGTTTGTGTTTCTATACACTGTGACTTACAGGCTAAAAGGGGGGGGGGGGAGGAAGTCGAAAATAGCCAAGGCTGATGAGGCTGACTCTGGCTCCAAGCAAGTAATTAAGCTTTCTTGTTCAAGAACAGGAAAGTAAAAAGCACTTTTAGAATTTAGTTTTGTGGCTTAGAGGGGGAAAACCCATACCCAGCAGGATTCTGAGAAAACTGCAGAAGTGAAGGACTGCAGGTCGGGGCTTGTCATTGTAGCCCAAGAAAATGGTGTGAAGAAGGTCTAAGGCTGAGTTCAACTTTGAGGGCCTGGAGTCCCCAAGAGCACTGCTCTCCTTGCAAGAGAGCTGAACAAGGAGACTCTACCCCATCTTGGCACTGCAGAGCCGAGGTGAGCACTCCTCTTGAGGCCTCACTGCAGTAACAAGAAGCATGGTCACCAAGGCGGCTCACCATGATATTACTTCTTCCTCGCTCAAGATTTTGATGCCTGGTGAACATCATTTCAGAACTGTTGTTTTAGTCAACTTTTTCACTTCTGTGACTAAAAGAGGCATGACAAGAACAAATTTAGAGGGAGGGAACGCTTATTTGGGGGTTCATAGTTTCAGAGGTCTCAATCCATAGTCAGCATGCTCCTTTCCTAGGAGCTTGAGGTGAGGCAGAATATCAGAGAGGAAGAGTGTTGTGGAGGAAAGCGGATCAGGACATGAACAGGAAGCAGGGAAAGACTCCACTCCCCAGATACAAAATATGTACCCCAAAGACATTCCTCCCATCACCCAGTCACACCCTACCTGCCTTCAATTACCAACCAGTTTACTCCTAAGAGGGGATTAATTTACTGATTGGTTAGGACTTTCATAACCCAATCATTTCACCTCTAAGCCTTCTTGCATTGTCTCACAGTGAGCTTTTGGGGGACACCTAACTTCCAAACCATAACAAATGTATAAATATCATCTCCCTCTTGCCCTCTCAGTGTTCTTGTATCAGAAAAGGGAAAAGAGAAAGGAACCCATAACAACAGTTTTCCATATAAGCTATGTTGGATTCTTCACAAACTTGAGTGGATGGGGGAGTTTTCACTGGATCTTAAATAAGTTGAGAAGCTGTTAAAAATGTGATATTACTGGCACTTTGTATTCTAATTGATCACCCTTGCCTTGATTACATTGGGATCAGTTGGCAGACTCCCATGTTTGATGTCTGCCAGATTCTGAATCCAAATATAAGGTGTTATGGTTTAGATCTGAAATGTACTCCCATGTTTCATATGTTGAAGGCTTGGTCCCCAAAACAGAAATGTTATAAGGTGGGGCTTTGGGGAAGTGATTGAATTTTGAGCGTTTTGACTTATCCATAGATTAATCCATTGATGGGTTCATAATTGAAGAGACCATTGGACACTGGTGCAAACTATAGGAAGTGGGCCCTATTTGCAGGAAGTAGGTCACTGAGTGTATGCCATGCAAGGTTGTCTCTTGTCCCAGCTCCTTCCTCATGATCCTTTCTCTCTCTTTCCTTCCTGGCTGCCACAGATCCACAGTAATAGAGTCAAGCAACTATGGACAGAAACCTCTGAAGCAATGAGCCAAATTAAATCATTCCTTTTCTAAATCGATATTTTCAGGTATTTTGTGACAGCAACAAAAAGCAGACTGATATATAAGATAAGGTTGTAGAGTTCTGATTTAGCATTGACCCCGGGGAAATAAATTGCAGTAGTCAACATTTCTTCTATCAAATAAAAATTCAGAGAAGTGGCAATCAGTCTCAGATTTTTTTTTTATTTCCTCCATGAGCCAAATTTGAAACCACAGCAAAACATCTTGCATTGCTTTCTCAACTCTAACAGAACCATGTTATCATTTAGAATTATGTCCATTCGTTATGAGTATTAAGAGAGTATAGACTGTTTTATTTTTTCATGAGCTAACACCTGGAGCAGATCCTGTCAATTGTCCCATCCCTTCTTGGTGCTGTCCTTTCGTGTGCATACCTACACAGGACACCCATGTGATTTTTGCCTAAGGGCACATTCTAAGACCTCAGACCCCAGAAAGCCAGAGGTGCCAGGAGTTGATGCATCCAGGAGCAGCCTTTGGCAAAAGAGAGATGGTGACTGGAGGACTAATGAACATCTTGATTGCTCTTGGGGACAGGGCAGTGAAAAACTTCATAGCATGTTCCGTATTTTCCGAGTTCCCCTTTGTGACTGAGCGCTAGTTGCCCTAATTATTAACTTGTTTGATATTATAAGCTTTATTTGAGAGCTTTCTTCTATTTCTGCTTTCCTATTGGTGTTTCCTGGGACCACCTACCAAATGTGTTATTTGCACAAAGTATTTATCTCAGGGACTGCTTCAGAAGGAATCTAGTGAAAGATACTTTCTCATACCTTCTCAGGGTAGAAGAGGGATATGATGAATACTTAATAGGTTACTCAGATGAAAATTTTACAATTATTAAATGGAGTTATAGGGTAATGTTGGATTATCCCATTGAAGGAGGCTATCGGCTACCCCCCAAGTGCCTCTCTCACTAGGGAACATTTATTGCCTTGGTGACCTTTCCCTAATCTGAAATTGTACTGATCTTGTAAGGAAAGACAGTAGACCTTTATCTCTTGGGCAGAGTCATACAGACCAAGGCCATGGAACTTAGATATAAAACAGAAATACTGGTCCATGAATTCACCATAGTTAATAATGGCTACAGGGACTGAAATACTCAACCTTCAAGTGATATATGCATACTATTGCTAGAGGCTGACCTACAAGTGATTCCAAATAAACTTCAGAGGTTGTGTGAACATCATGGAATCAGAACAAGAGGAGCCAGAGGCATCTAAAATCTAAAGGTGCTAGTCTCAGACACCCTGGCCCCCAAATCCATGAATAAGGCAATATAGTGCCTGCTAAAACATCTTAGCAGACAATCCTTCCAAACTTTTATAATGGGGGTACTCTCCTGAATAAGATTTGTAGAATATTGGGTAAATTTGAATATCCTCTGGAAAATGCTTAGATGTGGAATGCCCCTAGGATTCTCAACTTGTCCTTTTGTGTTGCCCATTTTTTTATTTAAATGTTAGTTAATTAAATCAGATACAAATCCATTCTGCTGGACTGTTAGTTATTCAGATGTTTTCAATGACTTTGCATATATTAGCTCTAATTTTAATTTCCAGGGGTCAAATTCATTCAACTAGTCTTTATTTAGGGGAGAGCTAATAAAACTACAGTCCCCACATACCAGTCCCATCAACTAAGTCCAGGCTACATTCCCTTGACATCACAACCTGTCTTGGAAAATAACAAAGATGTTATTTTCCTTGTTGTACTCAAATTTAGGACAAGTTATTTGCCTGAGGATGGAGCTGCATTCAAGCATGGGTGTGCCTGAGTCGGTAACTTTCTACTTTGTCTTCTACCTAAAGATTACAAAATAAAATTCTTATTTTAGAGTTGATTTAAAGAAAGGTTTCACTGCTAGATCAAAGTTTGACAACTCCTAATTATCTAGCTCTTAGAGTTTGTAATTTTTTAATGTCCCTTGTTTGCTAAACCTCAGAATTGAAATATTTTTTTCTAAATAATTCTGACAAAAATTATTGCTCTTGGTTATTCAGGGACTAGAGACTGTATCTGAGTTATCTCCCTAATTGCCTCAGTTTTTCATTTCACTGACTAGGATCATGTTATCATTCACTGCATCTTCTTACTAATGCACCTTGCAACTGATATCAATGTTTCACAAGGAACTTTCTAAAGATTTTAAAAGATCTAATTACCTATATTGACCCTACCCAGAAGCAGCCACAAACAATACTGTAATTAACTGAGCCCAGCTATAAATGAGAAACAAGTGAATGATTTTTTTATATACAAAAATAAGGGCAAGCTCACTAACCTGATGGGTAACTTATTTAGCATTGTGAAATTTGTTCAGTGTTTCCACACTTTGATTTTATCCTTCTTTCTCCCCTGCTTGTTCGCTTTCCTCCTTCCATTCTTCCTCAGTAAGAAATGTTTACTTTTCTAGAAGAGAGGTCAGGGGAATAGAGAAAGGTGATTAAGGGGAAAAGAGAAGGGATGGGGAAAGGGAGGAACAGTGGAATGCATCTGACCTAACTTTCCTATGTACATGTATGAATATATTACTGTGACTCTCACCTTTGTGTACATATACAAGGCCCTAATTTAAATATATATATATTTATGAAATATATATATTTCATATATATATATATATATATATATATATATGAAAGTTCAGTAGATTAGAAGAAAGGGAACAGGACAAGGGAGGTGGGGAGGGAAAGTGGAAGTACCGAGGATTAGAGCAAATTATCCACATTTGTATAATTATGTCAAAATGAATACTAATATTATGTATAGCTAAAATGAACCAATAAAAATGTTTATTTTTTCACATTGTGAAATTACATAGATGACCACCAAAGAAAGGTTTAGAGAACACAAAACAGTACAGAGATGAAAAAATCTATTTTCTACTAATTAAAAATGACAACCTTTTAAACCTTTTACCTTGTATTATTTAGGGGTTTTTTTTGCTTTTTTCATTTTGGTATACATATATTTCTTGTTTGTTTATTTTAAAGACTATAGGTATAGATGTTCTTTGGGAACACCATCTATTCCACAATGCCCTTTTCCTAGAAAAGATGAGTTTAGAACTGGCTAGGAGGAGAGAACTAGATGAAGACAGATAAGTTTGTACGGAAAGGCTCTGAGGAAAGTGGATGCACAATCAGGATAAAGACAAGAGATGCTATAGGCCTAAGATGGGATGCTGGAAAAGGACTGTTCAGGAGGTGAGCAGAGATAGGAAAAGGTGGGCCCTAAATACCAAGCTAACCAGAAGGCAAAGGGAGGCCTAACGATCAGAGATCAAGCAGAGTGCATTACTCATAGCACGAGCTCAGGAAATATTTTCTGAATAAGTAAATGGAAGAATCAATGGCAGCTGTGTTGAATATGGGAAGCAATAAAAATAAAGGCAGGGAATACAGTTGGGAAGCTCTCATTTCCTGCTTAACAAAAGTCTGAACTGAGGTTCTGCAAATGTAGATAACCAAGGTAGAATGGATTATAGGAAAATTAAATGTATTTTCTTTCTCAACAAATTTCTTCCTTGCCAAAGGAGTAGGATACATATACTTTGTATCCCATGTCGCTCTGCATAGATCTGTGTAATGGAATTGAAACATTTGGTTTTCCTGATTGAATTAATAGACATAATGTTTGTGGCTTTAATGCACAGAAGCATAGAGATATCTCTATCCTCCATGCTTCCAGTCTATTAAATTCCTGTAGATTTCTGTTATCTGCAAGGTACTGCTTGAACTAGAACTGCCCATACAATAGGAATTTTAAATTATAACCAAGCAACATTTTTTTTGTATTATACAATTTTTAAAATTCACTTCAAACATTTGAAATCATAGGGCTGTTTCACTTCCTATGGCTATTTTAAATCCACTTCATAAGAGAATTTTCAGCAAGTCTCAAGGGCACAAACATTTGCAGGTAAAAATTTGCAATGCAGAACATTTCTCAAAAGGCATACGGATGACCAAGAGATGTATGAAAAAGTTCTTAGTGTCGCTAATCATCAGGGAAATGTAAATCAAAACTTTATTGAGATAATACCTCACACCTTTTCAAATAGCTCTTAACAATAAACATAACAAATGCTGGTGAAGATGTAGAGAAAATAGAACTTATCTGTGGGGATTTAATTTAGTATTGCCACTACAGATAGTAATATGGCAGTTCTCCAAAATATCAAAAATAGAACTATCATGTGATCTAGAAACCCTACCACTGGATGTATATCCAAAGGCAATGAAGTAATTAAAGAGATACCTGCATGCTCATCTTTATTGTAGCTCTATTCACAATAGCCAAGACATAGAATCAACCTAAGTATGCATCAATTGATAAATGAATAAAGAAGATATAGCATAATTAGACAAGGGAATACTATTCAGCCTTAAAGAGAAGGAAATCCTGTCATTTGAGACACCATGTAGGAACCTCAAAGACATTATATTAAGCATAATATGCTAAGCACAGCAACACAAACACCACAGGAGCTCACTGATATTTGGAATTTTAAAATGTTGAATTCACAGAAGTAAAGGATAAAATGATGGTTCCCAGAGTCATGTGGGGATGAGAAGTGAGAAGATGTTGTCCAAATTACAGTTTGCTATTTACATATATATCTATATATCAAGAGAGAGACAATTTTTAAATATCCAGATAAAGCGAATACATAGAGCCAGGAAAGGGGGTAAGTGAGGGCCGAGGGGGTAAGTGAGGGCCGAGGGGTGAAGAAAGGAAAGTTGCAACATGGGAGAGAATTGAGGAATGGCCACCAAGGGTTAGAGAGTTTATTTTCTAGATGATGAAAACGTTATAAAACTTATTGTGTTGATGGCTGCACAATTCTGTAAAACTAGAAATCGTTGGATTGTACATTTTAAATGGGCAAATTGTGTGATATGTAAATTATATTTCAATGAAGCTCATTTTCTTAAGGGAAGAAAAGTGGCAATATGTGAGCGAGATAAATACGATGATGATGACAACGATGATGATGATGGTGTTGATGATGGTGATGATGACGATGATGGAGGTGGTGGTGGTGGTGGTGGTGCTGATGGTGGTGTCAGGGCTCTAGACAAAGAATGGAGAGTAAGAGGAAAAAGATAAAAGATTTCATTTCAGACACATCAGAAAGAAAAGTTTCTGGCTCTTTCAAGATTTTTCAGCCCTTTCACATTAACTGCTCTCCAGTCTCTGTAAAGTTCTTCTTTCAAGTTTTAAATACTCTAATTACTTAGAGAAATGAGAGAAAAAGGGTACAAACATATCACCTAAGACTATTCTTTGCATGTTTGTCCTGTATTATTTTTGTATTTGCTATTAAAAATTAAAGATGAAAAAAGTTCTCCATAATCCACCTTTATGAACAACTTTATCCATTTGTTTTTTAAAACTAATAAGGAGAGGGGCTGGAGAGGGGCTGGAGCGGTGGCTCGGCAGTTACGGTGCTTGCTTTGCATGCATGAGTCTGCAGGTTTGAACCCCAGCACTATGTACACAACGAAGTGTCAGAGCAAAGAAAGCCAGGTGAAAAACTAAATAGAATTGATTCTATCTTTCTCTCTCTCTCTTTCTCTCACTGTCCCTCTCCCTTGAAAAAAAAATAAGAAGGAGAAAAGGTACAGAGAGCCTAGAAGAAATCAGTGTCATCTACTGCCCATCCTTTCCTTCTCCCGCTCTTTGGCTTAATGCAAACTCTTCTCAAGGCCCAAGGATTAGCCCAGAGGCTGGCTATGGCTTATGATGGGCATGCTGTTAGTCATCATTTCAGACAATGCTCTCACTTTCATGAACTCCCTTGATGTTGCTAGAGCAGCTGAGGGGTCAGATTTCAGCACATTTTTGAGATGAGTGATGCATGTTACAATAGTTCCATCTCCATGGGCTTCACCCTGTTCAGTAGGGAGGGTCAGGGAGGGCCAAGGAAGACCCCCTTCTTCCATCTAGGGACATCTTATCAAAAAAACAAGGGTATAATTATTACTGTCTCAAATGCTTGGTCTTCGTTGGAAAGACAAACTTTATCAGTACTTGGGACTAAAGTATTCTGATTTGTAGAACTTACTGGCCAGAATGAACTTGATAGATTTGTTTTCTTATTCTAGTTTATGCCATGCATAAAAATTATCTTGACAAAAGTTCTGTTTTCCTTATCTCCCAAAGGGAAATAATCACAAATATATTTAAATTTCCCAAAATAATCAGTATAAATTTATATTGTACTTTTAACCACAGTGCTTTAGGTGTTATTCTTTCTGTAAATGTCATAAGTTTCTTTCCTTTCCTTTTTTAAAAAGCTGATTTTTTTTTAAGAGAGAGGTACAGTGAGAGAGACAGAGAAAGAGAGAAACAATTTTATTTAGTTTTTCACATGGCCTTAGTTGCTCCAACACTCAGTTGTGTACGTGGTGCTGGGGTTTGAACCCTGGTCCTCTTGCTTGCCAGGCAAGCGCCGAAACCGCTGAGCCACCGCTCCAGCCCAAAGCTGATTTATTTTGTACTTTCAATTTACATATGTAAAGTGAAAAGGCTAGGAATTTAATTAATCCTTATTTGTGGAGCAGCTTTATTCAAAGTGGCTACTAAACATGATTCATAAACATTCTAATTGACAAAAGCTTTTCTATCAGAAGATAAGATCTCATTAGCTGTGAGGGTAAACAGGTAGTTTGCTTTAATATTCCCTTATATCATCAAATATCACTGGGAAGAGTGAGATGTGAGATATTATAGAAATAGCAATCATTTCTTAATATTACTGCTATGTATATGGTAGAGATTATGCTAGACAATTATATGGTGCTTATATGTATGTATATATATACCATTGTTATTCCTAATATACAAAAATCCCTACCTGTTGTATTATTTTTATTTTGCAGATCACAGTATGTAATTGTGGTTTATTTTCCATGTTTGTTCCCTTCTAGGACAGATGCTAGGTAGAATGAGATGTGGTAGAGAAGCTAACGATGATAGCTGGCCCTGATCACTGTGACCTGCAGTCATCTCATCTTGAATCCCTGCAACTCTACTCTGAATGCCCACCAGGCACCTGGCATGGGTAGATGTGGATCTCACCTGGTGGAAGTGGGAAACTTGCCTCTGACCCCAGAGTATGACAGTAGAAAAAGCTACCAAAAGTCCTTTCCATTCAGTCTGCCCAAAACTCTGCCTATGGGGCTGGAGTGGTGGCTCAGTGGTTACGGCGCTTGCCTTGCATGCGCGAGTACGCGGGTTCGAACCCCAGCACCACATACACAACTAAGTGTCAGAACAACAAAAGTCTGTGAAAAACTAAATAAAATTTATTCTGTCTCTCTCTCTCTCTCTCTCTCACTGTCCCTCTCTCTTTAAAAAAAAAAAGCAACTCTGCCTATGGCTGAGGTATATAAGTGGTATAAGGCCCCTTTGATTGCCTAGTAGGAGGAAGTCTAGCCATCGTTGTTGGAATGTGCATCGTTGTAGATGCTACGAATCCCCCTTCCTCTGGCTTATTAATGCTCTAACAACACCACTGCTTCACCATAGAGATTGGTCAGTAATTCTTCCTATTTTCATTTAAGCTGCACATTTTCTTTCCATTCATAATCCTGGGGTCGAAGCAATTACTGCAGCAAATATAGACCTGGACTCCAGAGCCTCAGCGCTGTGTTTTTGTTTCCTACTAATTCATTGTGTTATCTAGGCTTCTCCACTCCTTGGCTGGCCCTTGGACTTCTCCTTTGTGAAAATGAAAATGTTGGTTAGGAGATTTCCTCCGTCCTTTACAGCGTTAGCCTCCTATGGGTTTAAGTAATTAATATTGGACCTGAGGTAATTATAGATTTTATGGGGTTCCACCTAGTGGCTTTACCCCATATTGCAGCTCTAAGTTCCATAGGACTTTCTAATGGCCTTTACTAAGGTACCCTTGATAGACTTTGGTGTGGCCATCAGAGAGTATATATTTTTATTTTATATTATTTATTTATTTGAAATTTTTATTAAGGAGTTGAGTTACTGTATAAATGCATATAAAGTAACAACATGATATGCATTTGTTCTTAAACCAGAATTACTAAAACTATTTTTTTTAAGAGAGAGAGAGAGAGAGAGGGAGAGAGAATTAACTTTATTTAGTTTTTCAGCTAGATTTCATTGAACCAATACTTAGTTGTGTATGAGGTGCTGGGATTTGAACCTGGGCCCTCATGCATGCCAGGCAAGTGCCACACTGCTGAGCTGCTGCTCCAGCCCTGAGAGGTTTATTTTTTGAGAGAGTTTAGAAATACTTTAGGGAAGAGAAGACACTGAAGAATAAAATAGAAGGAATTCTTCACAGAACAGGTTCTTAATGTATAATTCAGAGTTTTCTAATAGGTTGATGTAGAACTTTTCAAAGAAATTGAAAGGGATAAAAGGGCATGTGTTAAGTAAAAAAATGATTCAAATAGTCCTGATGTCAAATGTATATGTGTTTAGAGACTGGGGTAAGTGCAGTTACCTTTTACCTAATCTAGTCTTTCTTCTTCTTTGAAAAAGCTCCTGCTGCTAAAACATTTTTTTTTTTAATGAAAGGATCAAAATCAGTGTAGCCATGACTACAGTGTATATTAGAAGTCAGCCTGCAAGGTTGTAAAGAATGTGGGTATTTGAGGTTGGGCACTTAGCCTGGAGCCCTGGCTCTTGCTTACTACCCGAGCAAGCAAATGCAGCTTCTTAGCTCTTTGTAATTTGTTTACTTTTCTGTAAAGGTGAGGAAATAATTATAAGACTTATTGCATAGGGCTGCTGTGAGGATTAAATGTTAGCATTAATAACATCAGGAATAAAAAGTAAGCATCATTATTAGATTCTGAGAAATTAAAATGATAGAAATGAAAAAGTGTATCATTAAATTATAAATTATGATAAAAGTGGTTATTTTTTTAATTACAATTTATTAAAACATACACAAAATATTATACCAATCAAATAATCCAATATCTAGTAAATGCGTGAGTCTGAAAATAAATAAAATCCTTCCAACAAAGGAAACTGCAGGCACAGGTGGGCTTAATGGTGACTTACTTCAAATACTAAAGGAAAAAAATACAACCAACTTATTTCAGAGAATAGAAAAAGAAGGGCACTTCCAAATTTACTAGGCCAGAATAATATTTATAATGAAATCTGAGAAGCACATTATTGGAAAGAAATATTACAGGTCAATACTTCTCATAAGGATAAATGGAAAAATTCCAAATAATATTAGCTGATTACTGAATCAAGTGAGATCTTGGTGAGTTTCCTTCAGATTATTTCAGCAGTCAGAAATCAATATAATTCACTATCTTAACCAAGTATGTATTATACTCCCAGATGTGGAACACCTGTGAAAACTTAAATACAGTATATAATATGTAATAAAATGATAAGAATATAATTATATTATTATGATATTAATAATATATAAGTTCTGTTATGGTTTTCAAGCTATTTTAATGTACCTGTATCAATTTCATTGAAATATTCACAAATTGAAAATTTGGAATGTAATAGATTAATATTTTCGTGTCGCAGTAGTTGCAGAACATTACTGGAGCCATAATTCCACGATAGAACAATTAATTAGCATGAACAAGGCCCTGGGTTTCATTCCCAGCACAGAAGGAAAAAAATAATGCTTTTGTTGAAGAATGGACCATAAAGGTCCATTCATATTACTCAACTTTAGCATACTAGAAATAGAAGTAAACTGCTCTAATCTGTTAAGAATGTCTATAAAACACTCATTGTACAACTCATGGATAGAGGTAAAATATGCAACATTCAAACTATAAGATTCATGATGAGAAAGGAAGCCCACTCTCACCTCTCCAACACTGGAGAGATTTGTTAGAAGAAAAAGAGGCTGAAATATTAGAAAGGAAGAAATAACTCATAATTTCTCATGGATAACATGATTATAGGTGTGGAAAAACTCAAAGAATCTCCAAATAAACTAAAAGAATCAGCCAGTGAACTTAGCAGATTCATCATCAAAGTGATTTGTATTTTATATGCTATCAAAAAGTAATTAAACATGGTTTCACAAGGTCTCCCTCTATATACAACACTATAAAACATTACTGAAAGATTTTAAACATAATCATATAGAACCCAGATCAAAAGCAAAAATATTCAGACACCCATAAAATGTGAGCACTAATTGCGCATAAACGCCAACAAGAATGAGACAACTTATTAACAGCTCATCATAGGATAGCTTTCAGAAAATTCTTATGAAAACTTTCATTGACTTTAATTCTTTGATCATGTTTGGCTGAAAAGATTGTGGTATATCTTGTGAATGTCTGGAGCATCGCAGCCCTAAAGAAGATGATATTAATTGTGATCTTTAAACTTCGGATGAGGAAGGTCAGGAAAATGGGGAGGGAGGGTGGAACGAATCGATTTATATATGTTTAAAGACAAACAACATTTCACCTTGATTTGATTTTTTTTAACTCCAACCAAAGCATTGTAGTAAGAAAAATTTCTGTCTTTTTAATTCAACAACAATGTAAACCCAGCTCCAGCTTTTTGTATACCAGAAATTATTACAATCAGTCCCCTTCTAACCGAATTTATTAATGAAAGTAAGGCCATGTAGTAAGAAAATATCAGGGCAATATCATTCAAAATTTTGGTAAAGTTTCTGTGCCTATTGTTAGGCCTGTGAATTGATTCAGCACTTATACTATGTGTTGTGTGCTTATGAAGAAATTTTGCTTTCATAATATGTACTAGACAAGGGAATGAGATTCAAGAAACCCAGATAGTTAGGAGCCCAGTTTTGAGCATGAGCCTACCTGACTGTAAAACATTAGGTCTTTTCCTTATACCATAATGCCTATGATGAGTTTGAGATATATGATAAACATTTTAGCTTGATATCTGATGTATCACTAGTATTCAATAAATTCCATTGTTATTATTTAAACATATCTCAACAGGAAGTTCTCTCTCCCTCTCAGTGCAGAAGATTGTGACCCACTGATCCAACAGGAATTGCTTTTTATAGCACACATTATGAAGAATTATAAAAATGATAATGTAAAATATCATTTCTGAGATAGATGGTGCTAATCTTTCCTTTCAGGAAGTAATACTTCTGTTTGTTTTTGTTAGTTTGTGTGTGTGTGTGTGTCTGCCAGAATTGAACTCAGGATGCTTAACCACTGAGCCACATCCCCAGCTCTTTCTTTCTTTTTTATTTTAAGACAAGATCTTGCTTAGTTGGACAGGGCCTTCCTAGGTGCTGAGGCTGAGTTTGAACCTGTGATCCTCCTGCCTCAGCCTCCTGGGTCACTGAGATTACAGGTGTACGCCACCATGCGCAGCAGGGAAATACCATATGATAATAAATTGTCATTCCCTAAAGGGAGCTTTTTTTAGGATCTGGCAAATTCAATAGTTGGCTATTTACCTTCTTTACATTTGCTTAGTAACAAATTATAAAAAATTAAAAAATTATAAATAGAAAACATGATTCTTGGAAGTTTTTCTCTAAAACTCCCAGACTGGTTTATCCTTGCAATGTATTAGGCATTTTATAAAGCCTTAATTTATCTAACAGATAGCAATCTCTGTTACAAATCCTGAAAACACTGTAAATAAACTGCTACTAAGTAATTAGTTCTTCTTTCTTAACTGGATGAAGTTCAGATAGTCAATGGATTTGCAATAAAGAAATCCTTTTCTGCCTTCTGAATAGGTGACAAATCAGAGATAATTTCCTTTGCATACTTGCATGAACTTTAGAATTATACCTGAATAGATACATCTAAGAGTAGGATGATTATAGCAAACTAAAACTAGTTGTCTTGCATTTTTTACATAACCTAGGGTATTCAAAAATGACTGAATCAAAAATGTTTCAAATTAAGTGTAGCAGATCAATGTTAGTTCTGAAGTATGTGTTAAAGCAACTCATCAAAGTTAGGCATTAGCATGTGCAAAAGAGAAAAAAAAATTTAAAATTTAGTTCTTTTAAATTAGCCAGTGTTTCAGACAATCATTTACTCACCCCCATTTCTCCTTTCTCCCTGCGTTGTTCCTAGAAGATGCTCACCTCAGCATTCTCAGCCCATTTGAAGCCTTTTTTTCTTTTTTTCTCATGGCATGAATATCAAGCATTGTTTTGTGGTGACTTGTACATATGTTTTCTGTATTAATATCTTTTTCACCACTGGAATATTCAGCCTTAATGACAGTGATTACTTTTTAATATTTTTTATAATCTCAAGGGAGACTAACACAGTGCCCTTCATCTAGCAGATGTTCAACAAATGTTTGGTTATTGAATAAATAAGAAAAAACATTAAGGTTACTTTGAGAAAAATACAATAGAAAACAGAAATTTAAAAACAAAGTGGTCTTAAATTCTCTGGGGGACAGTATTGCTTTGCATTTTTGCTATTCTGAAAAAGAGATGCCAACAGAAATGGAAATGAAAACCATTTGAGATGAATACCTGATAAAATGAGTGGAATAACAGGAATGGAAAACAGCATTTTGTTTACTGATTATTTTCAAGAAAAAGGGCAAACATTTTATATAACAATATTATTTTAAAAATAGTATTGGAGCTGGAGTGGTGGCTCAGCAGTTATGGTGCTTGCCTGGCCACGTTCGACTCAGGTTCGAACCCCAGCACCATGTACATAATGAAGTTAGGAGCAACAGAAGCCACATGAAAAACTAAATAAAATTGATTCTCTGTTTCTCTCTCTCACTGTCCCTCTGTCTTAAAAAAAACAGTATTTACCTGTGAATCCACACTGTGAATTGTCTGTAACAAATATTTAATCTATAGCTATTTTTCCCATGACACTAGGTATTCCAAGTAAAAAGTAATTCTATTATTTAACTCATCTAGCCTTAGAAAATGCAAACTCCTTTTTATTTAGACTTAAACAAACATAATTATATTGCAATCATTCCTTTCTGGATATATTTCATCTCCCACAGTGAGTATGAAGCCCTGCCCTATTTTATACATCTTTCTCACAAATCATACCCACTTTTATGAACTCAGCTCACAAATCATATGGGTGGCTTGATGTTTCCATATTTACAGTTACCCAAGGTCCTACCCTTTATCTAAAAATATCATCAGTAATGCCACTTACATGCCCCACTATCACCACAAAAATCAGAATTGGATTAAATCAAATTTAAATACCAAGAATCTGATAGGTACTTTCCAGCCATACCAATTCCATAAATGAATATTTTAAAAAATCTAAAATTTAAATTTATAGTCTTCTCTCTACCCTATAAATTACATTGTAGTAACATAAGAGCTACTAATTATTAAATTATCTACTGTGATCTATGTACTGTGCAAGTTACTATTTACACTCAGAATTTCTTTAATTTTAAATAAATAAATAAAATACCTTTATTTTTTCTTAAAAAAGAGGATATTTAAACTCAAAATTTTTCATGTGTTCAGGACTTCATATGATAAAGGATTCAAACCAAGGTTATTATGATTCCAAAGTTGAACTTTTCCCTGTGCTTGTCAGTGCTTCCAATGTCCCATCAGATATTCTTAAAATAAAAGACGGTAGCTCTAGTGACTAGAGTCAGTTGGAGTTGTAGATGTTACACTTGCTATGCTTGTGCCTTGCAGTTACTTTATTTCTCTTTGCCTCCATTTTCTCATTTAATAAAAAGATGTACCTCGCTGGATCATAAGAATTTAATGAACTAGTATAGCAACTGACACATGATAAACTTTCGATATATTAACCCTGGGAATTATCTAATAGTCAGTTAGGATACCTTATCAATGCTTTATTTAAAATCCTTCTGGATTCCTTTCTATCTTTTCAGACTTAATATATGACATAGGAATCCATCATGTTGAAAGATTGGTTCATTTTTCTACCCTGGTAACTATAGTCACCTCTGCACCTGTGCTTGGTTTTGTTTGCTTGTTTTATTTTGTTTTATGTTTCATTACTTTTCTGATATTCTCTTCCTAACCTGATCCTATCCACCTCTTTGGGTCAAGCTCAAATTTTCCTTCACCTAATCTTTCTCTGAGTAATCCAACCAAAATCAGAAGTTGATTTTACCTTTTAGGTTTGGATCAAGTTTAAATTCTTAGGTAGTCTTATGACAGTTCTGTCCCTCTGTCCATTATAGGATGTATTTCTATGATTCTGTGACTCTTCTATAGTTTACTGGAAAGATTTTGTATATTTAATTCTCTAACAAAATCATTATATACTTAGTGTTACCACAGATAACTTTATCGTGTACTGGAGTGGTGGCTCGGTGGTGAAAGTGCTTGCTTGGCATGTGCAAGTACATGGGTTCAAACCCCAGCACCCATGTACACAACTAAGTGTCTGAGCAATGAAGGCCACGTGAAAAACTCAATAAAAATTGATTCTCTTTGTCTGTCTGTCTGTCTCTCTCTCTTTCTCTGTCCTTCTCTCTTAAAAAAACAAAAAAAAACAAATAGCTTTAATCACAATCAGTTGTAGATATGATCCACATAATTGCTAACATTCTCAGAATTTTGTAGAAATAAGTTAGACTATATATTCATTAGGCTAATTAACTTAAGCTTTATGGAAAACAAACCCTAATCACATTGGACCGAAACAGTAAGCATTGGTTTTGCTCATGTTACAATCTGCACAGGATCAAGTGATTTGCTATGGGTTTTGACATAGTGCTGGTTTTCAAATAGAGTCAAGGTATTGATTTCCCATCATAGAGATCTATAATCTCATAGTTCTGCCCTTCTAGCAATAATGTCAGGAGAACATTAGATAAGGAGTCACTGAGTGGTTTATAACCTTGCTTACATAGTAGTACATCTCTCTTCACATTTTCTTGGCCAGATCCCAGTCATATGACTCCTATCCAATTATTAAGGATGTTGGGAAATTACTATTCCTGCATTTTCTGGATGAAGGATCTTGATCAGCATCTACCTATTTTGAAAAAAAAATAAAAAAGAGTGTCTCCCCCACACCGAGATCCAATCATATAACTACTATCAAGGTGTTTCTCCCCGGCTGCACCTGACAAGGAGATCAAGTGCAACTTTTTGAATGGCTCCCATATTTTTTAAAAGTCACTTTAGTTCTAAGAACACTCAGTGTAGTAACTGAAATATCCAGTCTGAATAATAAAACTATAAAATTAAATTCAACTCCAAGTTTCCTTTTCTACAAATTGCACCATGTTGGGAAGCCAATGATGGGGTAGAAAGCTTGATGAATGCTAGTTGCAATTCCCTGGTTCTCTGAGATTGCTGTTGGGAGAGTTCAAAGAGATCACATTCAGGAAATGTCATGTTTGAATTGTGTGGTTGTGACAGGAAGTGTCATGTTTAAATTGTGTGGTTATGATCTGGAGCTAGTGCTCTCTGAGCATGATAGAAATTCAATGATTATTCTTCCCCACTTACTCACATTTGTAGTTCCTTGAAGATTTCTCAGTTGGGAACATCTGATTTCCATAGCTTGAAATGTCTTGGCATGTTTTTTTTCCTTTTGGCTGTCTGCTTACAACCCCTGTACCATTCTTTGTGAATCTGACAAACCTGTCAAAAGGCTGACTCTTGGACAAAATCTATTAAAGCAAACTCTAAGCTGGTTGCCTACAACACAATCTATGTGGGGTCCTGGACAAATATGCATTTTTCCCCTATCAGAAGAAAATAGCTGGCTCTCAGTGTAGGCACCATTCTTCACTCTGGCAGTAGGATATTTCAGTACAGCATTTTAAATTTAGATTTCACAAGTAGTAATTTCCAAACTCCAAGGATGTCTGTCAAGTCATCCAAGTGGTCTTTTTGAAACCTTTATCAATAGGCTTAAAACAAGAAAAGTATATACATTTTCCTTTGTTTGGAAGCAAGTGGAAGGGAAAAGTACTATAACATTCTCAAGTATTTTCTTCAAAAAATTCTACATCCTTCGATCTTATTTAGGTAGCTGGCTTTTTAGTCACATTCTTTGAAGAATTTATATAGGTGTCCTAGCATTGCTTTAGGATTTGGTGAGGAGTAGGAATTTGTTTATATTTTATTTTTTCAGCTATAGGTCTGTCCTCAACCAATACTGAGGACATTAAAAATGTAGTGTATCAGTAACTAAATATTAGTTAAAATTTCCAAGAAATAATATGCTATTGCAAATCAGAATGAATCAACTCAATAATAATGGTCCATTCATTCGGATTCTGACTGTAAGAGAAAGAGCTGGGGCTTATTGCACAGAGAATTTCTAGGTACCATCACTTTGGTGTGCTTATGAAATTATTTTGAGCATGGGAAGATCATTGGTCACATGTACCTTAGCAAAATAAATGTTGAGAGCATATGTTGAAGGGTCATAAACACCACACCCCGCTTCATGCATTTCACAGAATAGCCATCACATGTACATATATGCATATTGGATATTCAGCATATAATGGGAATATTTTTATCTATGTAACAATATGGAAGTACCATACATATTGTTGAGATGAGAGACACTCCTGTCCCTGAAGGAGATAAGTATATTTGTACTTAACTTAAATTAATCAAAAGAGATGATGTGGTATATTATTAGCAAATTAGGCTCTAGAATGTGGAATATTACCAAGGATGAAAAATGTCATCAGATAATAATAGAGGACAATTCATCATGAACACAGAGCAATGCTAAATCTTGGCTCTTAGATTGAGCATGTTTCAGGTCTTTGCTTCTTCAGTATTGAAAAACTGAGATTCAACAGTGTCCTTTAGAGCTTTCCACATAGCTCCTTGTGGGATAGAGTAGGGTGTAGAATAGGAAAAAGTTCACTTAAAGTTCAACATGTAGTGCTGAATTTGAGGTCTTGGGACAACACCGCTCAGGAAAGCCTGAGAGATAAGACCATAACAGGAATGCCTAAGTCCCATGTGAAGATAACAACATTATGTAAGTTAGGAGTTCATGTTCAGGTGAAGGACGCTGAACATCAGGAGTAGAGAAGCAGCACATCTGGAGTAGAAGACAACAGCGTTGCATAAGCTGGATAGTATAAATAAAGTGCTCATTACAAATGCTTTCTTAGACGCATTTTTGCTTGCTGAACTGTAAACTATTACAGGGAATAAAAAGCTTCACAGTGTCACTGCCAGTCTTATGTGGTCTTGCCTTGAGTCCCCTGGTTTTTCACCTCAATTTTTCAGCATTATGCAGAGGTGATCTTGAGCACCTTTCACTTCTGGTGCTGGAACAGGGACATGAACAGGGATGGGGGCCCACAGAAGAACAATGGACAAATAAATGATTCTGGGAAGCCCACTCTGGTCACTCTTGGAGATGCCAGAGACAGAAAAGTGGGACAAAATGAAACTAAACAGGAGGACCACTTGAAGCTCCTATGAGCATGCTCCTGACCACCAGAGTTCATACTTCTTGGGGGGATTTTCATTCATTACATAAACATACAAAGAAGCATTGTTATTGGCTGTCCACATAGTGAACTCTGTGCTAGCAGAATGGAAGGAAGTAGTTCAAGCTTTTGGAAGAGCCCATCATCAGGGGGATGTGATCCCTGTTCAGATTTGATCATTGTGTAATTTAATCACTTTAGTTTTATAGCCATTACAAACTCCTGAGGGGTGAACAAAGGGGGATGATAAGGTTAATAATAAGACTTTTGCAGAGGAAATTGCAGAGGTAAATGACCATTCAGCCTCTCCTCTGGAGAATGATTTTGAAACTCCAGAATCCAGGGATGATGAATTATCTCTCATGGCAAAAGATTCTAAGCTGACCATATTAGCCTTGACCCTCTCTGCTGGTATTGCAATGGCCCAGAGAGGGAAACCTTGAAGCATACTTAACCCCTTTGGCTGCCCCTGTGCTTGTCGAAACTTTTGGCCCTAATATTGATCCTAATTTCCCTCAGGGAGGAGTTAATATAGGCTGTTCCCCAAGTCCTTATACGACACTAAAGGATTTTAAAATTGCACTCCCCACTAATGGAGCCACTTCACCTTATGTAATGGGACTATTGAGAAAAGTGGCTGATGCTAAATGGTTTACACTACACGATTGGGACTTATTGGAAAAATCTGCCTAGTGCCTTCTAAAGTTTTACAGTTCCGTAGCTGGTGGCATGAGAAGCTATGCAACAAGCTCTCCGCAACCAGCATGCTAATCCCCCTGTAGTTATCACAGCTGAACAGTTTATGGGACAAGGAGACTGGATAGGGCCTGAAAAACAGATTAGGTACAATGATCAAGCTGTAAGTCAGGTTCAAGTGTGTTACATTTGATAAGACAGACTCAAAATAACAGGAGACACTAAATTTCTGCCATTTTCTCTTCTCTTCGTGTAGGCTCATATTCTTTCAGTGTCTGGGCTAACTCTAACTCTGATCAAAAGTACACTCTGGTCTGCTAAAGATATTTACATGCTCCTTTTCTGGACTAAATACGATCATTTTATTTTTTGGAAGAAAAAAACGTTTTTTAGCTCAGTTTTACTGGTGAATTCACCTATCCTTTTGTGTGTCTAAACATATTTTTCAGTTAATCTTGTTTTATCTAAATAGAGTTTTTAATCCTTTTTTTTACTGCTGTCTTTATTCAAAGGTCAATTTTTCAAAGAAAGACTAAAATCTGTGTTTCCTGTCTTTTGTGTACAATCCTATTGTATATTTGTGCACATGTGTGTTATGTTGTACCAACATGGTACCAGATTGGTTAATAAATGAGTGCTCATAACCTTTTATAAAAAAAGTGGATCCAAATGACTTTCAGTTCATGTGACTTAAATGTTTACAAAAAGGTTCAATTTAAATTGGTTAAATATAAGAGTAAAGGTATGTTGGTGTGTTTAAGATTAATAGCCCGCATGTTTTTCTAGGTGGTCAGTCAATAGTGTTGATTTCTAGAAATGTTTAAAGTGTAATGTCCATTGCTGCTTCTTCAACAGGGAAAAAATGGCTTGTGCTATTTATCTATACTTGTCTAGTATCTTGGTCTTATAAGTAACCTAAATTTAACTTAAAAATGGGTAGATTAGATTTAATGAAAATGGGATTGATCTTCATAAATGTGTTTGATCTTACAAATTGTTTTTATACTATCCTGCTAGTTCCTTATGGAGGTGAGAAATTTGCACACTCTATACCTGCCTTTAATATAATTGAGCCCTCTTGGCGATTTCAATAAAAAGTATTACCGTAAGGAATGATTAATAGCCCAACTATCTGTCAAATTTTTGGAGGACAGTCTTGCACCCTATAAGAGTAAAATTTTCTGAAAGTTATATTATTCATTATAAGAATGATATGTTGTTAGTTGCCCCTACAAAAGACTAATTGCATGAATTGCATAAAAAAATAAAATTGACCCTCCAATAGGCTGGATTGGTTATTACAACTGATAAAATTCAAATATAGGAAACTTATGTTTAGGAACAAAAACATAGAGAAACACAATTATTCCACAGAAAGTACAAATACAAAAAGATTCACTTAATACTCTAAATGATTTTCAAAACTTGTTAGGAGATATTAATGGGTGTAGGCCTTCCTTAGGAATCTCTAGTTATCAATTAATACACCTATTTAAAATCCTTCAAGGCCCTGCTGATCTTAATAGTCCTAAAACACTAACCACTCAAGCCATAAAAAAACTAAAGTGGGTAAAAAAGGGTTCATTCAACCCAATTACAACACATTGATACTCATAACCATATATAAATTACTGCTTTTTCTTATATTACACTCCCCTACTAAACTTTTATTTCAAGATAATGCTTGGATGGAATAGATCTTTTTGCCAGTTAATCCTCCTAAATCTTTACAAACATAGTTTTAAAAAAATTGCCATAGTTATACAAAAGACTTCAGCATATCTACAAATTTTACTAGATAAAGATCCTGTCTCAATTTTTGTGCCCTTATCTCATACTCAGATTAAAGAAGCTTATAAAAATAGTCTGGTTGACAAATAGCTTTAACTGATTTTTAAAGACTGCTTACTTGTCATTATCCGAAGAATAAACTTTTCCTCCTTTTTAAAACTAACTGTATGGGGGCTGGAGCAGTATCTCAGTGGTTACAGCCTTTGCCAGGCATGTGCAAGTAAGCGAGTTCAAGCCCCAGCACAACCAAGCCTCTGAGCAACAAAAGCCACATGAAAAACTAAATAAAATTGATTCTCTCTCTGTCTGTCTCTCATCTTCTGTCTTAAAAAAATGAGAAATAAAAGCTAACTACATGGAAACTTCCTCATATTTGTAAGACAGTTCCTATTCCTGATGCATTTCTATACCTTACTGATGCTACTAAACATAATAAAGCAGTCTATACAGGGTCTGCAATGAAAGTTACTTCCACTCTCTATCACTCAGCACAACAAAATGAATTATATGATATTTTAATTCTTTTATCAGATATCTCTTTTGTTGTTAATATTGTAATTAACTCTCAATATACAGCTTGTGCAGTCTCTCTGCTGAAAATAGTAACTATTATTAAACCTCCTGCTAAACCTATTACATCTTTATTTTTACAGTTACAATATAAAATAAAAGTGCAACATTCTTCATTACTCATTTATGCACACATTCAACTTTACCTGGACCTTTATTGAAAGGAAATAGACAAGCAGATCAATTGGTCTCTCCACTACTAAAGGCTGATGACACAATTGCTTGGCACCAACTTAAACATGCCCCTGCTTCCTTTTTAGCTCATAACTACAATATTTCTTTACAGGATGCTTGGCAAATTGTTTTTCAATGTCCTTCCTGTGTTTCTATACATATTCCTTCTTTACCTCTAGGTACAGATCCATCAGGAGACATGTCTAATGAAATTTGACAGATAGCTGTTACTAAATTTGGTAAATAATGCTATATTCGTGCTACTATACATACCTTTTCTTATTTTACTTGGATAAATACATTAAGAGAAAAAAAAATCCTCAGATGTTATATATCATTTGTTACAGGTATTTGCTATAGTAGAAATCCCTCAACAACTTAAAACTGATAATGCCCCAGCCTACCTTTCCACTGCTTTAAATTGCTTTTGCACTTCCTGTCATATCTTGCATACTATTAGTATCCCATACAATTCTATAGGTCAAGCTCTTGTAAAATGATGCCATCACACACTTAATATTATTTATTAAAACAAAAAGGGCGGCAGGGAACCCCCAAGGGTAAGATTAATGAGAGCCTTGTATTCTTTAAATTTTGAGATTCTTTTATTCTTTTAAGAGAGAAGGACAGTGAGAGAAAAGAGAGAAAGAATCAATTTTATTGAGTTTTTCACATGGCTTTTGTTGCTCTGACACTTAGTTGTGTACTTGGGTGCTGGGGTTTGAACCCGTGCACCTGTGCATGCCATGCAAGCTCTGTAACCGCCAAGCCACCGCTCCAGCCAAAAATTTCAAGATTCTTATTAAAAATGGAGAAACAGCAGCAGAAAGGTTATAGGGACAAAAACAAATGAGTAATGTAGATAAATGATTGCAACATCTATAAAGACAGACAGAGCTGAAGTATGGTGGAGACAGCCTAATTCTGGGATTGACTTGAAGAGAAGTTACAGGATGGGGAAAGGGTATGTTTATGTCATTACAGAACAAGCGTCTGGGTTCCTCAACCATGTGTTAAACCATGGTCATGAAATATCAGCGTTCTGCAGATCCTCTAGAGCAATCATTTAAAAGAATGAAGATTACCATGTCCAAAGAAAAACCCATGGAACAAATTCAACAGACTGAACTCCCTACTTGGGGTCAGATAAAAATCTGTGCCAAGAGGCTGAAAGCACTTTGAAACAGGGACAAGTGGATATGATTACACCGAATGCCAAGTGATGGGACAAATTAAATCCATGTTAATTAGAGATACAGACCCCTTTATTTCTGGATTCACATGGCTGAAGCCTCTGAAAATATGACCTCCTTTTGTCTGCAAGGAGGCCCCTCTATACATAAATTATTACAAAAGTATTTAATTAATTTAGGGGTTACTTTAAATCAGTATATAAATTTGACTATGGACAGTATCACTCAGCAGGACTCCCAGGTTACACACCCTATCTTGGGGCTCCCTGTTGCTGTTACAATGGGACAAGATTGTTTATGTATGAATTGTGTCACCTGGATTTCTTACTGTAACTCTTCAACCACTATTTCTCGACCACTGGGAAAACAATTACCCAGTGGATGGTCGTTCTTTTGTGATAATGTAACCTTCATGAAATTGCCAACAAATTTTTCAGGATCCTGTTTTATTGGGAAAGCTGCTCCATTGCTTCCTTTTTGTTAGGTGGTTCCCAGTTTTTAAGACGCAGTCTTCCCTCCCATTGTGATGACAATCTACATTTAATGTCATCCACTGTTTTTGCTAAATCCGCCACATTCGTTTTGCCTGTCCTGGGTTTAGTGTGGGAATAGAAAGAGAAGTAAAAAAATTGGCATGTGCCACAAGTAGAATAACCAATCTTACCACTTCAATTTTAGCAGAGATAAGTTAAAAAATGACAGAACTGTGAACTGCAGTAGTACAAAATTATGCTTCTATTGATTACTTGTCAAAAAGAATATAGTGTGTCAACAATTCTCTGACATGTATTGTCTCAATATTTATGATTATTCTTACCAGATCGGGTCATAATTACAAAACATATCTTGTATAATTGACAAGATATCACATATTCCATGGCCTGATTATCTCCCTTCGTGGCTTAAATGGTTCTACCCCTTTCTGGGGCCTAGGTTGGTTCTCCTATGAGGTTCTGTGCACACCCATTGTATATTCAACAAACTATTGGCCACTTGATACTGCCACAGCAAACTTATCTTATGTTTAACAACATCATAATAACAAGAGGGTGATGTGGAATAGAATGGGAGGTAGAATAGGAACAAGTTCTATTAAAGTTCAATGTGAAGTGCTGAATTTGAAGTCTTGGGACAACACCGCTCAGGGAAGCCTGAGAGATCAGACCATAACAGGAATGCCTGCCATCTAAGTCCCATATGAAGATAACAACATTATGTAAGTTAGGAGTTCATTTTCAGGTGAAGGATGCAGAACATCAGGAATAGAGATGCAGCACGTCTGGAGTAGAAGACAACAGCATTACATAAGCTGGATAGTATAAACAAAGTGCTCATTACAAATGCTTTCTTAAATGCATTTTTGCTTGCTGAACTATAAGCTATCACAGCTGAACTGTAAACTATTTCAGGGAATAAAATGTTTCACAGAGTGTCACTGGCAATCTTGTGTGGTCTTGCCTTGAGTGTCCTGTTTCCTGCCTCAATTTTTTAGCATTATGCAGAGGTGACCTCGAGCACCTCTCACAGTCCCTCAACCTCATACTTCATACAACTTCAAACTCTGGTAATGCACTGAGGAAGAGATTGAGTATATGCTTCATGCTGATTTCCTACCACTGGAACTGCTTTATATTTTAACCATCTGAGATGAAGAAATCTTTAATTTTCCCTCAGAATATTTTGCCTAATTCCCAGTGTCTGTGCAGCCCTTAAGTTCAAGAATTGTCCCATACGGCTTCTTCAGATCCATCAAATTTACGATTTATTTTATTTCAGTCTTGCATAATTTTCAAAGCTTTCAGATTTCCCTTTCCCTGGGTCAAGTCCAGCACCAGCTGGTCTCAGAATGAATAAATGTCCTTAGGGGGAGAAGAAACTTGAGATCGTGATCTCACTTTCCAAGGGAATTTTTTTCTCTGAAATATTAATCTAGTGCTTACCGTTTCCACAGCCTCTCTTGATGTCTTTAAAATTAAGGTTTGTGTTATTTATCTAATTTTTCCTAGATTTAGGCTCCCCCTCCATGGGACCATAGGAATGATCCACTCTCCTACATTTGAATGTGAAATTCTTTTCTCTGTTTTTTTTTTAAAGAGAGAAGGATAGTGAGAGAAAGAAAGAAAGAGAAACAATTTTTTTTATATTTAGTTTTTCATGTCGCTTTTGTTGCTCCAAGACTTCATTGTGTATGTGGTGCTGGGGTCAGAACTCACAGGCAAATGCCATAACCGCTGAGCCACTGCTCCAGTTCTATTAATTTTTAAAGGTTAAACATCATTTATTAAACTATCTTCCATAATTTGATAAATCATTTCTGGATTTTGGACATTTCTTGTATTTAGAGTAATAACTATTCAATGCATTTTATCTAAATAAACTGATTTTATTGATAAGCAATGTGAAACTAAAATTATTTCTTTATACTTAGATATCCTTATCTGTAAATATGAATTAACATTTGCAGAGTTGTGAAAATAATATAACATACATGAAAGGGACTGGAGAATAGAAAAGAATTTACAAATACTAAGAATTTTTAAAATTATAATGTGGAGGTAAAGGAACAATCTGAAAAGCAGAATCACCTCCCATTATATTAACTGTGTTTGTTGAAGCCACAAAAGTATAGCTATAAACACCCTTTCCCTAAGCAAAGCCTTCTTAGGCATAAAGTCCATTTGAACAGAGGGAAAATGTAATATATTGGGTATGCAATTTTGTTCAGCTATTTTCATGTAAATTATCTCATTATACTTTCACAAGAACTGAAAACCTTTTATCTTCTACAGTACAAAAATAAGTATGGCAATTGAAGAAGAAAGAGAAGAAGAAAACAAAATCATCTGTGTACTGTGGAAAGCAACTGAAGTCCCAGATATTCTGGAAGCTGAGACCTGAGGAAGATCACTTGACACAAAGAGTTCAGAGCCAGTCTCTCAAGAAAAAAAAGGCCCAACACTCCAATATTTTAACACAGGAACTGACTTTCTTAACAAGACACCTAACGGACGAGAAATTAAGCTAAAAGTCAATAAGTGGGATGCCATCAAATTTAAAAAACTTCTGCACAGAAAAGGAAACAAGAGCATGAAGAAAGCTCCTACAGAATGGGAGAAGATCTTTGCAGCCTGCACCTCAGACAAGGCATTAATATTTAGAGTATATGAAGAACTCAAAAAACTTAACACCAAAACAAAAAAGAAAAAGACAAAAAACCCCAGTAAATAAATGGGCAAAAAAATCCCTAAACTGATACTTCTACAAGGAAGAAATATAATTGGCCAATAAATACATGAAAAAAAATATGTTCAGCATCTCTAGCAATTAGAGAAATGCAAAATCAAAACTTCACTGAGATTTCATTTAACTCCAGTCACGACAATTATCAAGAATATTGCTAATAATAAATGCTGGCAAGGATGTGAAGGAAAAGGTACACTCATATATTGGTGGCCAAATTGTAAATTAGTGCAACTGCTTTGGAAAGCAATATGGAGATTCCTCAAAAAACTAGGAATGGAATCTCCATTTGACCCAGGGGTCTTATCCAAGGCATTCTAAATCAGTGCACTATAGTGATGCAGCCACTTCAACATGTATTATTAGCAGAACAGATCACAATAGCCAAGATAAGAAATTGTTATAGATTGAGTATTAGGTATCCCCTAAAAGCTCATGTCTGAGATAATATAAGATGTACAGGCAAAATGATTGGGTCATGAGAAGCTTTACCCTATCCATGAATTAATCCCCTGATAGGGCTGGTAGGGTGTGGCTAGTCCCTGGGGCATGCCCTTGGGGCATATACCTGGAGCTGAGTGTAGTCATTCTCTGCTCCCTAATTACAATGCCTTGAGCCACTTTCCTCCAACACACTCTTCTGCCATGTTTTGCCCCACCTCAAGCCCCCAGGAATGAAGCTTGCTGTCTACCTATTCAGAACCCTGAAATCACGAGCCCCCAAATACACTTTTCCTGCTCTCAAATTGTTCTTGTAGGTCTCTTAGTCACAGCAGCAAAAAAAGCTGACTAAATCAGGAACCAAGTTAGATGCCCTTCAACAGATGAATGCATAATGAAAATGTGTTACCTACGTATATGTATACATATACACAAAGGAGTATTACTCAGCCATAAAAAGAATGGAATTATGGCATTTGCATGTAAATGGATGGAACTGGACACTATCATTCTAAGTGAAATAGGCCAAACTCAAAAAGTCAAAGGTTGTATGTTTTCTTTGCTATGCAGAAGTTGGTGGGAAATGGGCAAGAGGTGAGTAGGGAGCCTGGAGAGGCAGCTCAGCAGTAGAGCACTCACTTGCCTGGCATGGATGAGGACCTGGGTATGAACCCCAGCACCACATACACAACTAAGTGTCAGAAAAACAAAAACCAGATGAAAAACATAAAATGGACTCTCTCTTTAAAAAGAAAAAAAAGTGGGGCAGATGGTGGTGGGGAGAAATGGGAGAGTGGAATTCCATCAAAATAGAAGAAAGATCTGTGGAGTAGAGGAAAGGGATTGGATGGGGGTAGGGATGGGATAAGGGAAGAACAATGGTATGAACCTGACCTAACTTTCCTATGTACATATATGAATATACTGTGAATCTCACCATTATGAATATCCTCAAGGCACTAATTAAAAAAACAACTATGAGTATATAGCAGAAAGATCAGTAGAGTACAGGGAAGGAGATGGGGAGGGTTAAAAGAGAGAGGATAAGTACTGGAAACTATATTAAGTAAATGATATTTCATGCTTTTATAATTATGCTGAAATGGATTCTAATATTATGTATAACTAAAAAAAACCAATAAAAATGATGAATAAAAGAATTGAGCAATTCAGGGCTGCAAAGGATTAGTAATCTTACATTACAGATGCACCAATAGAAGATTGAAGGGCAATTATTCAAACCTCTGAAAGTAAGTACAAGCCTGGGCTCTTTGAACCATACCAAAGACCCTTTTTCATACCTGAAAAAAGAAATGAATTACAACAAAGATTCTCTTTGCACTAATAAGATTCATTTAAATTGATGTATAGTGTCTTCTTTGGTAAATGCATATCCATCTAAGCTCATTTACCTGGAGGTTAAAAAAAATCATTCTGAAGGTCTCAGGTGGAATAATTCTTTCTCTCAACTGCTAACTGTACCTTAAACTTATAATTACAACTTGTATGCTAGAGATCCATGGGGGAAGCAGGGTCTTAGCAGGAGTCATTTTCCAGAAGATGTAGAGACTATACTACACTCTTAAGGAAATGAGGATTTTGTGGATGACACACTACACATGAGTTCTTGAGGACGTAGTGCAAAGATTTCAAAGTTTGAGGCCTATAGGGGGAAAAACGCTTAGGCCTTGGTGAAAAATGGGATCAGATTGGAAGGTACAGCCTTTTAAGTGGTTGTGGGTCCAGAAGACAGTGAATGACCTAGGAGTCCCAGACTTTTGAAGGTGAATGCCATGAACCACAATAAAGTCACAATGTCATTCATTTGGAAAGGCTTTAAGGCAGATGGCACTGTTGGGGCTGTGAAAGGTGGGTATAGGGAGGAGATGCCAGTAGGTGAGAACTGGAAATAAGTAAAAGCAGAATGGTTCTCTCATTGAGGCAGCCATCTGTGTTTGCGGATAACCGCTCACAGGAGAGTGGGAAAAGACTCAGTGAGAGTAAGGAACGTCTGTGATGCATCCAAGAAGCCTGAAGGAGCACTGTGCCAGTTCTTCAGGCAAGAACTCTTGACAGTCTCTTAAAACCTTTAAATTTAGCAAACTACTGCAATTTTTCAGCTTCATAGTTCCAGTTGTTAAACCCAAAGAAATTGCACCAGCTGTCATATGATTAATTAAGTCATCATAGAGGCCCTTTTTTCTGTACTGGGTGTCTATTAAAAATGCTCATTTCCATGTGTATCCAGCCAATCTGTGGATTTTTTGAGTAGTTTTAAGGGCACTAAATAAAGGACTCAATTATTAGAGAGTTGGTTTAACTGTATTTACTAATAGTGCTTTAGAAGAACTTTATATTTGTATTACTTTAAGTAAGCGTATTTTATCACCTTTATTTTAGTACAGGGTATAAGAATAATTACGATCAAAGTACCAATCAGGAAGGAAAGTAAATGAAGTGTAAAAATACATATAATCATTTAATATTAACTTCATACCTATATAAGAACATTGTGTTTTATAAGTTTCCCTTTGATTTTGGAAAGAAGATGGTTAAATAAGTTTAATATATTCAACTGAGCAAATTCACATATGATGTTTAGTCCCAGTAACCATTTTACTTTTCTAGGTATTTATTGTGTCAATAAATACAGATTTTATGTATTTGTACACAAAAATACAAAAAAAATTTTTTTAAATGTATATTTGTTCAGTCCAGACATTGCTTTGTGCTGTCCCTTCTGTCTAGAATGATTTCCTTACCCATATCATTTACAAAAGTCTTTTCAGTATTTAAAAATGAATATAGTGCCTCCTCCATAAAAGTTTCTATGACTCTATTATCTCCAGTGTTACACTTATGAAATTAATTTTTACATTCCCTGAACAATTTTTGGATATATATAAAATTACGTATTATGTTTAAACATAAATATAAAATAAACATATCTACATATATTTTATTTTAAAATATGCTTTGCAATTATTTATTTGCATATCTATCTCTTAGAGATTATTCATAGGAACATACTGTTATTTTCATCTGCATATTCAGAGTTTTGTAAGTGTTCTCAGTACATGTATAGTAAATTTTGTTGAATTGAAATATATTTGACTTATGGACTGATTTGCCATTTCCTTAGTTCTGGCTAATTTTGAAATGTGTTTGCTTAAGTTAATACACATTATTAAATGAGGTAGAATGCAAGATAGTGACTACTCAGATATGAAAAATTCCTTAAGACATGTAGTGTAGGACAGAAAAAGAGACATAAGCCACATTTGAAGCGTCCCCATTGGTGAAATTTTTTAAGTTAGCCAATATTTTTTTTGTAAAATAGTTTCATCCTCCTAAGCCTCTTGCTTTTGTCATTTGGATCCCATTTATTCTCATCAAAGTTTGAGAATTTCAGAAATATAAAGCAAGGTTTTTTTTTACTACATATTTAATAGAAAAGAAGTTCTATGGAATATTATAAAAACTAAAACTTCAGGGAAATATTGACCTTCCTTAAAATGAAAATATTTTCATGGATTCCTAGTGTTGGCTTAAGTTATTTTTATTTAGTGTTACTGAAATATTTGTAATATGACTAGGTGAAAACTTATAGTTCTTTTAGAAATAGAAAATTCCCAAAACACATATTAAATTAAATTCATTTTTTTTAAAGAGGGAATCTTTTTTTTTTTTTAAGAGAGGATGGGGGGAGAGAATCCACTTTTATTGAGTTTTTCACATGGCTTTTGTTGCTCTGACACTTAGTTGTGTACGTGAGTGCTGGGGTTCGAACCTGTGTACTTGTGCTTGCCAGCCAAGCTCCGTAACCACTGTGCCACCACTCCAGCCCCAAATTAAATTCTTAAATCTAGGAGTTAATATTTATTTAAAATTAAAATATTAATTAAATGTAATAGATAATTTTGTTGACATTTAAATGCCAATATTAAATTTAATAACATTTTACACCTAAAGTACAAATATGCATTTAATTGTGTCATTTTTGGTGCAAGTTTGTATAAACATTTAACCTGTCTCTCATATTTGCTTGCAACCTAGAGTTCAGCAAAACTCCATTAAAATGGTGTCATGATAACTTCTAGAAGTTGCATATCGCCAAACTGACTACAAATCCAAAAGCAAACCAGGGCACAAAAATCAGTGCCTTAACGTATTTTTAATTCTGTTTTGTAAATGGACCATTTGCTTTTACATTGAGGCTCCCAGACTTAATAGGACTTTATTGTTTTCTCTTGGAGGTGTCAGGAAAACCTTTTTGGATCATGCCTCTATCAAAGTATCTTCTCAGGCTTAGTCACTGTTAGATATAACACACTGTATTTTCAATATTACTTGTTCTGAGAAAGAGATATATAGTCTAGTAGCATTTGCCTCAAAGTATTTTACAGTCACAACATAGAGAATGTTGGAACTTTCCCTCGTTCTACCAGTTTTTCCTGTGTTGGCTAACAGAATTTTTTTTTTCCATTTGCCCTATAAAACATTCCTGATTCATATAGTCACCCAATCCTTGCCACATTCTATGCCATGTTCCTGACTTGTTACATACTTATAAACACTGTGAGAACGTTTTGTAAAGTTGTATAGGACATCAGATAAGTGAGACATTTTTCATCTAAGGCATCTGAAAAGACATTGAAACATATTGATGGCCATACCGACCATCACGTCACCAGTGTGGTACTAATAATGATATCCTTGTTCCTCTCATCCCTACCTGGCATTTACTTCCCTTTCCTTTTCTGACTAAAGTCTATCTGCTTGACCACCAGGAAGAGAGCCTAAATAAGGCATTTCTGTGCAATTGCTGTATTTCCCATTTCTCCAGGTGAAAACAGCCCAGCACCAAATGATGTGTTTTGAAAAGGAGGACATGTGCTAGCTTTGAGGCCCCTTTGTTCCCGTTGACTGGGTACCTCTGTTCAAGGCATAAGATACACAATTATCTATAGTGACCTTGGCCATGATTCACTTACCGTCACATACACCAATTTAGACTAATAAAAGAGAAGATGTTAATGGAGGCTTTGGGAAATAAAAATTATCTTTTTTCAATGGTAGCTACTAAAAAAACACTTTATCCCACTGAACATGAATAAGAAAGCAGTCTTATTTACAGCATAGAATCAGAATATCATACAATCAGAAGTTCTCAGGACTACACCTAATAAGAAGCTATGACTCAAACACAATGTGACAATATGTGTTTACATCTAACCCACGTGTTTTTATTGTTTTCCTTCTTTTCTGGGGTATAGGAACTTTATATTTTTTAAATCAATCTATGGAAGAATGATTGACATGAAATAAACTACACATATTTAGATACACAGTTACATAAGTTTAAACCCATGTATTCATTTTTAAAACTACCACCACAATCAAGAAAAATAATGTATGCATCATCCCCCCAAAATTCCTTGTGTTCCTCGGCAATCCTCTCCCCCTTCCCAAGACATTCTCATTGTCCTGCTCTGTTCCCAGGCAACCACTGTTCTGTTACCATATACATTAGTTTACATTTTGTAGAATATTATATTATGCATTATACATATACATATAATCATACAGAATACTCTATTTTCCCAGAATTCATGCTATTGCATGTATCCATAGTCAATTTTTCCTTATTCCAAGGCAGTATTTCATCATATGGAAGAACTTCAGTTTATCTATTCAATGGTCAATGGCTATTATTTTTTCCAGTTTGTTTTTATTAGAAGTAAAGAGGACACTTACATCCAATGCAAGTCTTCATATGAACATAAATAAACATCCAAGACCAGTGTAACTAGATCATATGGTTGTTATATGTTCAACATATTAAGAAACTGTCAATTTTCCCAAATGGTTTTATATTCTCATTAATTATTTAAAATTATTTTCTATGTATTTCCTTTAAGTTAGTTCCTATTGCCTAGATATTAATTCACTATTTTTTGCCTTTTTTTTTAAAAAATAGAGCATTATATTTATATGTAGTACTTGGGCTCCATTTGATATAATTATACATATAAGGAGTTTGATTTCAATCCCCATTCTTACACCCTCTTCCTCCCCTCCACTTCTTCTTTTCTGTCCCCTCTACTCTACTAAGTTTCCTTTCACACCTTTATTCATTTGTTTTTTATTGGTACATTTATATTTGTATATAACATGATTCTTTTAAATTCATTCCATATATCTTTCCTTTCCATCGTCCCTCCCTCTCATTCTCCTACTTCTATTCCATTGATATTCCCCATATCTTTATGATATCTGAGCTCCTCCCCAACTGTCTTCTTTCCCTTATTTTGCTTTAGCTTCCACTTAAGAAGGTAAATATTCCATCCTGGATTTTCTGAGTCTGACTTATTTCACTTAGTATGGTTCTCTCCATTTTCATGTGTTTATCAGCAAATGCCATTATTTCACTCTTCTTTATGGCTGAATAAAATTCCATTGTATACATATACCACATTTTTTGATCCATTCATCAATTGAGGGGCATCCAGGTTGATGCCATAATTTGAATATTGTGTCAAATTCACTAAACTTTTCTCCTAAATTTGGCTGATAATGCCATCCAGTGAGTCTTAACTTTTAACATGGTAGTTTTCACAACTAAAGCAATTTCTTTTTAATATATTTTGAATAACTTTTAACACATGGAATACAGTTAGTATAATTATTGTTTTAATGCTTTTGTCTGCTAATTTTATTATTTGTCAGTTCTGAATCAGTTTTCAATTGAAAGATTTTCTTTTTCATTACAGTATTAGTTTCCTGATTCTTTATAATCCTGGATATTTTGTTTTGGATACCAAATGTTGTAAATTTTATCTTGTTGCATGCTAGATAATTTTTTATTCGTATAAACATTCTTGAAATTTGTTTGGATTGTAAATTAGAAATATAGTAGAAATATATTGGAAATATAGTTAGAAACACTTTTATCTTTCAGACCCATTTTTAATATTTATAAGGGAGAATTAGAGAAGCATTAAGTGTAGGGCTAATTGTGTTCCACTACTGAGACAAGACCCTTCTGAAAACCACCCAAAAACCCATGAATTATGACATTTTCCTGACCAGCTGGTGCAAACAGACCCTGATACTAGCCTTGTGATAGCTTCAGGTATTCCTCCGCATCACTCCTTTCCCTGCCCCAGAGTTTCCCCATACTCATTTGCTGATCTATACTTTGCTGAATACTCAAAGGATACCCTTTGCATAATTCCCATGTTCTCTTTCTGATTAGCTCTCTCATTTCTGATATGTTATCCTGTGAACTCCAGCTGCCTTTGTTTCCTGGGGCTTCCATCTTAGACTCCTCAATTTAGTGTGCTGTGATCTGCCTGGCTGCCCCTCTCTAAGGCTTGATCTTGGAAATGCTCTCAAGGAAGTAAGCTGGGACAGATATAGAGCTCAAATTGTTCACAATTCCTCAGGGATCCCTATCCTTCAATGCCTGCTGTCTATGCCAAGTGCATTGAAAATAATGGTTTCAAATATCTTATTAAGTTTTTGGGTTGTTTGAAGAAGGAAAGTAATCTAGGCTATCCTAATTAGAAGCAGGAATGTCCAAGCTCCTTGCATCTTACAGTTCCTTCACTCTCCACACACCACTTGCACAATCTTTGTGCTCTTTTCATCAAGTCATGGAAAGAGAAAGAGCCTGAAAGATCACATGTGGGTAGTTTTTATGAGTCAGGGCTGAAAATGGTTTCTCACTTCCACCACACTTCTCTGGCCAGACGTCAGTCACAAGGTTGCACTTGACTGAAAGGCCAGTGGGAAATAATAGTCAAACTTCAATCCCAGCAAAAAGTAGGAAATATTTTTCATGACTAGCTCGTCTCTGCCACATTGCACCTTTATAGACACCACCTACCTATTTACACTTCCTCCCACATAATAAAAGATACTCATTCTATATGAAAGGACGCCACCTGCAGTCCTATCACATTTGTGATTTCAGGTGCTGCTCTTTCCTCTCTACCGAGTCTGAAGATAAACTTAATGATTTTGCAGAATTTGAAGAAAAAACTGCATTTGGTCCCCCATATCCACCCAATAAATAGCACTGAAACAAGGATGGGATGGGATAACATCCATTAAAACTTCCATTCAGACCAAAGGGTGAGGTTCTACTTCAATCAGTAGCCCATAGCAATGTTGAAAAATCTTTCTGGGCAAGAATTGTGAGGTCTCACTTCACTGAAAAAAAGGAATATGCCATGATTAAATATTTATAAAAGGAACTCCTTCATCTTTTATTTTCTATAGAATGATTATTCCATCTACCTGGGAGGTACTTTCCTAATAATAATTATCCTCCATTACCTTTTGTGATGACAGCTAAAGTTAGTTTTGCAGAGTAGTTCCTTTTCAGACGTTGCACAAATTTTATAGTTCTTTCCGTCCCTGGCATTTTGGAGCATCCAAATCTTTTTTTTTTTTTATAAAGAGAGAGGGACAGTGAGCGAAAGAGAGAGAGAAAGACAGAAACAATTTTATTTAGTTTTTCATGGACTTCCGTTGCTCAGACACTTCATTGTGTACGTGGTGCTGGGGTTTGAACCTGCGTACTTGCACATGCAAGGCAAGGGCTGTAACTGCTGAGCCACTGCTCCAGCCTGGAGCATGCAAATCTTAAAGCAAGTAGTCAAGGTATTTTTTAATATTGGTTCATGACTGGCAATTTAATTTCCTCAAAACATAGCAGATCTATTTCCTTTCAGGTATTTTCATCTGACTGTAAAGACATTTAAGTTCTTTTAAAAATATCCAAATATAATTGACATCTATGAATATGTCATATATACAACCATTAAGTTGTCAGCTTAAAACAGGCTATATAAGGGTGTTTTATGTAAGTCTCACGATAACCACATAAAAAACTCAAAAAACAAACAACAACAAAAGAACCTAAAGAAGATATATAAAAGAAAAAGAAAAAAAACAGACCACATCAATGAAAAAGAAAACCTGTCAACTTGAAAAAAGAAAACAGACAAAGAGGAATAGAGGAACAAAGAACCTAGAAAATAATTGATGGAATGGGCACTAGTATAACTTACTAGTATACTAGTATAGCAATAATTACTTTAAATGTAAAAGAATTATGCTTCCCAATCAAAAAGTATACAGTGGTGAAATGTATAAAACAAGATTCAACTATATGCTCTCCATAAGAGATCCACTTTAAAATGAAGAATACACATGGGCTGGCAGTGAAAGAATGGCAAACTGTATTTATGCAAGTGGTAACCAAAAGAGAACAGAGTGGCTATACTTATATTGGCCAAGAAGCTGCAATTAAAAAAGAACTCATTAGATACAAAGAGGGTTGTTATTTAATTATAAGACAGTCAATTCAACAGGATGATCTAGCAAATGTCACTATATAAGAACCCAACATCAGAGTACCTAAATATGTAAAGCATCATTGATAGATCTAAAGGAAGGGTTGAAAGGCAATAACAATAATAGTAGAAGCTTTCAATACGCTATTTTCAATAATAAACAGAATATACAGACAAAAAAATCAATAAGGGGGACTGGAGCAGTGGCTCGGTGGTTACGGCACTTGCCTGGCATGCGCAAGTACACAGGTTCAATCCCCAGCACCCACGTACACAACTAAGCGTTGGAGCAATGAAAGCCATGTGAAAAACTCAATAAAAATTGATTCTCTCTCTCTCTCTCTTTCTTTCTCTCTCTCTCACTGTCCTTCTCTCTTGAAAAAAAATCAATAAGGAGAAAACCAAGTTTGAACAACATTATAGATCAAATGGACTTGATAGAAAAATATAGAATTTTCTACCCTACAGCAGTGGAATATACTTTCTTCTTAATGGCACATGGAGCTTTCTCCAGGATTAAGTTATTTTCTAAACATAGTTCTGAAGTCTGCTTTATATTAATTTTTGCTTCATTATCTACATATCTCTCATTCTCAATTCAAAAGATAGTTATCTGAAACCTTTCAAGACAACTTGTGAGAAGGGTAATCACTTTTAGTCTCTTATTATCTGAGTTCTATAATTGCTCATCTTTTGCAATCTCTTGAGGCTCCAAATCCAGAAAACTTTTACCTTTTATTTCTTATTGAAAATTCTCTACTGCCTGAATGGATATCTTTCTTACAACTTGTTAACAAAACAACAAATAAGAGCAACACATGCTTACATTGAGTCTTTTCAACCCAAACCCTTAGTACTCCAGGTTCATAATTCACCTTACAGATTGATTATTTTTCTAGTGCACAACATGAATCAGCAGCTTCTCCGCACATTTTCTCTAAAACCATATTAACTACTGTTAGAAGACTTGACAAATCCTATAAAGTTTAGTATGTTCTCAGTGTCTCACTTTACTTGTTATAAAAACTCTAATCTCAGTCAATAATGTTATGGAATGCTTTAAACAGCATAGCAGTTCTTATTTAACTTTTACATGAAGTCCAAAACGGATGTTCTTCATTAGCAGGTGGCTGTCCTTCAGCTGACTAAAGCCAGGTTTTGCCATCTTCTACCTACAGCTTCTAAGACTGTGGTGGCCATCTCCATCATTCTGTGGGAGGAGAAGGCATGGAGGACTTACACATGGCTTGACAGGGTAGTAGACAAAGCTTTGCCCACTGCCTCAGCCAGAACCCAATCACAGTCACATGGCCGAGCTTAACTATAAATATGGCTACAAAATGCTTACAGGCCAGTTGTATCAGTGGGATAACAAGCTGAAAAACTGTGATAAATTGTTTACTAACTTCTGCACAGAAGGCAATACTGTGAAAGCTAGAGCAGGAGGTCTGAAAAAACTGGGCAATTCTTTGCGGTTCTGGATCAAGTTTTACTCTATTTTGCTAAACTGAATGTTAGTTAGCATTCCTTTCATTGTTGAAGGCCATTTTAGCTGGATTTGAAGATACTCAATAAGTTTAACATTGTAATTAATACGGTTGCTGAATGACTTTTCCTTTGAAATCAGCCTACAAAACAAATGCCCTCTGCTGCCTTCCTGTGTGTATAAAGCACACTCAGAATGTTTAACGTTTGGGTTGCCAATAAAATAGCTGACATCTCAAGTTTGTGTCCTGGGAGATTTAGTTCAATTAAAGGGCAAGGCTTAAAAATGTATGAAACAGGAGTTTGGGGTAAGCTAGTCCAGGTCTGAAGGAGCCTTTGGAATTCATAGTTACTTGAGGGTAAATCTTGTAGCAGGAATGTGGTCTGTGATAATCCAATAAATCCTCATAATCTATGACCATACTTCTGAACTTTCCTAGAGCAGGAAAAAATCACAGATCAGTCTTCTGGTTGAGAAGACTGCCTGTGTTTTCCAACTTAAAGATCATCTGAGTACAAACCATACTTCTTGGTGATGCCCAATATAAACTTGCACCTTCAACTAAATTCAAATAACCATATTTTCCAAGACCAAAATACAATTGAATGCAGTTCCCACCTTTTTTGGTGTCTACCTCCCTATGTTTACTTTATAAGAATGACAGTTTATTTCCCCATATTACTTCTGTAGGGGGAAATCAGTCATTCATTCAACCAGTCAGTTAATATATGCATATTGAATATTAATATATGTCAGATCCTACAATGAGCTAGAAAAAAGACAAATTGAGTTATTTCCATAAATTGGGCAGTAGAAAAGTTTATTGAACATGTAGCTAGTTTCTAGTGTTGGGTATGTAGAAATGAACCAAATACACGTTTTGAAGTCAGACACTATTGAACTTAAACCCCAGCTCAATTACTTACAAGATGTATTCACTGAAACTAATTTAAACTTCTCTCAGTTTCAATTTTTTTCCCACAAAATGTAGATAAAATCTGTATTTCATGGTTAGACTGACAGTTAAATGATGGCACAAAGTAGGGGCACAATAAATGGTCCCTCCCTTCTTCCCTCTCTTTCCTCATTCTATTTCACCTTCTTTCTCCTGTTTTTACTTTTTTTGTTTTCCTTCTTATTTTTCTGTTTATCTTTTTTTTCCAACTTCCTAATTTCCTAACTCCCTTTTCCAGGTAAACATGCTATTGGCTAAATTCCCAGTCTCCAGGAACACATTGAAATACCAATAAATATACCTGAAAACAAATGTTCCAGATTAAATGTCCTTTGAATAATATAAGCACACAAATTAAAATCTTCTTTATGAGATGCATGTTTTGCTCTCTTCCTAGACTGATGAATGGGTAATTTTTTCTTCTGATTCTAAAAGTGTTAAATTGGGATAGCATCCACTGATACCTCACAGACATGTTCTATTAAAAGTAAATTGATACAGAATAGTTAGAAATCCAAAATAATAATCACAGAGGACTGAAAACTACAAAATGGCAGAGGAAAATATTTTAAATGGATGGTAGATGAGCATGAGGATTTGGTAAAGTCTTTGTTTATCTAATTGATTATGCTTGATTTTAAAAAATACTATTTGGATTTACTACATTTTAATATGTAATTACAATGGGTAAAAAACAGTGAAATTGATTTTATTTATTCCTCTTGCTCTATATTTATCTTGAAAGAGAACACTCTTTTGGTGCTTTAGAAACCATCTGTAATCATATATTATTGCATGTAGTATCTTATACACTTTAGTGGAACTTTTTTGTTAATATCATTCCAAATTAGATCTTTTAAAAGAACTTTGAATCTTTATTAAGATGTGTGAAATGCTTTTATACACTCAAGATAAGAAATGCTAAGTATAATTAGATGCAGACAATTTGCATATGCTAAAAATTATGTTCAAAGACCACATTGATTTTTTTGTAAAATTTCCACTTTGGAAGAGCTCCCAAAATATATGAAAAATAACTTATATAGCTCAAGTACTATCTTTATATCTGTGTATTTTATGTCAAAAAAGCAGATGTTTTATTATCTTTTGAAGAAGGAAATGATAATTTCTTAAAATGTTATTTCCTGTGATATATCATTTCATGCAATGTGTTACAAAACCTCATTAAGACTCTAGTGATATTATATTTAGAAAAACTATATTGGATTAAAAATTGTAAGTTGATGAGAATTATCTTAAATCCCCTTTTAAAAGACAATGCATGAAAAAATTAATTTCATAATATTTAACATCACTGAAGTCCCCATTATATAAGTGGAATTAAGAAGCCAAGCTATGTTAATAGCATTATGTTAACTGTATTTGCATGTCTACATATACATTATAAACAGAAATAAATAATAACATAAAATGCAATAAACTTTGGCAGAAGTTGTGTAGATAATGTAATTTTGACAGATATACTTTTTCCTATTTTCTATATTTGCCAAACTTCATGAAAATGCATCCGTTTAGTTATAATAGAAAACATAAAATGAAATACACCCCTAATTTGTCTCATGGTGATGAATGATAAGTCCGAATTAAAATATATATTGGCAGAAGCATTTATCACATACTAGTAAATAAATTATTCTTTTTTAGTGACTATATTTTGTTTCTTCATAAAATAGTTATACATGGTATTTACATTACACATTGGTGAAGAGATCAGAAAAATTATTGTCATTAAGCTATAATCATTTTTATTGAGTGCTTACTTTAAACACTATATATAAATTAACTCATCACTTAGAACAACCCTACGGGGTAGTGAAGGCCCACACTCTAAACCAGAATAATTATGCCTGCACTTATCTGATATCCACTATGCACTTCACACTTTGATCATGCGTTATTGAATAATGGATGGAAAAGATGAGGACCCCAGATATGGATGGTCTGGGTTTAAATTCTTATTCAATTGGTTCAAGGGATCAATTGAAAAACCTGGTAACTACAGTTAAAAATAATGTTCTGCATTTTTGAAAAATTTGAAACAGTATTTTTAAATGTCTTACCACCAAAAAGTGAGTTGTATGTCAGTAATGCATATGTAAATTAATTCAGTTTCACTAATCTGCAATGAATACATATTTCATGACATGTTGCATGTGATAATTATATATAATTTTTATCAACTAGAAATAATAAATAATTTCAATTCAAGTATTTACATGTGTATTACATATCTTTAGAAGAGAAACCTTGTGTCTCAGTTTGAGTTTCTACATAAATAAATGGCACTAATGGTAGTATGGTGTTAAAAGAAGAATAAGCTTGAATTAGATATTAAATATGAACATAAAAAAAGTGTCTTGACACATTAAGTATTAACTTCTCCAAGATCATACAGTTCGTGAACAGTAGAAGCACAATTTCAACTCAGGTCTATTTGAAGCAAAGCAGCGTGAACTAGGGAACTTGAGAGGGGACAGAGAATCATTTCTAGTTGGCAATGGTCAGTGATACTTTCTTAAAGGGTGTGGGTCATTTTTAGTTTTTAGCATGGACACTAGACTTATTTTAGTCTTATAGCATAAGCCTTATATTTAGTATTACAGTAGAGCATTTCATCTTCAGTACTTCAGCAGAACCATTATGACCACTAGTGTTTAGTCTCACAGCAGTTATTTTTATTTTATCTATTTATTTTTAATAAGATTTTATATCTCATTATAGATTCACATATTGAAGGGGTTGTTGCTACACTTCCATACATACACACATCATATATCCCACCTGTACCCTCCCTCCACCCTCTACCCCTTTCCATCCCCCCACCTCCTATATTGTAAGCTTTCCAACAATCCAATTGGTGAACCATGTTTAATGAGTGTGCTGTTTAAACTTATTGTTCACTCACTCTTTCCTATATTATACTCTAGCTTCCACATGTGAGAGAAAATATGCATCCCTTGAGTTTCTGGTTTGGCTAATTTCACTCAGTATGATTTTCTCCATCTCCATCCATTTACCAGAAATTATTTCATTTTTTGTAATAGCTGAGTAGAATTCCATAGTGTATGTGTGTGTGTGTGTGTGTGTGTGTGTGTGTGTGTGTGTGTATAAAATCCCAGTTCCATGATCCAGTCATCCAGTGATGGACATCTGGGTTGATTCGACAATTGAGCTATTGTGAATTGTGCTGATATAAATATTGACGTATCTGTATCACTGTAGTATACTGAATTTCCATCTTCTGGGAACATATCCAGGAATAGGATAGCTGGGTCACACGGTGGTTCCATCCTTGATTTTTTGAGGGTTTCCATAGTGCTTTCCAGAGTGGTTGTACTAGTTTGCAGTACCTCTAACAGTGTGTAAGAGTTCCTTTTCCCTCACACCCTCTCCAGCATTTGTTGTTTGCATTCTTTATCTTTTCCGTTCTGCCTGGGGTGAGGTGAAACCTTAATGAAGGCTTGATTTACATTTATCTGACTGCTAGAGATGGTGAACATATTTTTCATAAATTTATTGGCCTTTTGCATTTCTTCTGTTGAGAAGTTTCTGTTTAATTCTTTTGTCCATTTATTTATTGGGTTATTTGTGTGTTTGCTATTAAGCTTTTTGAGTTTTTTGCAAATTCAGGATTATTCCCCCAGAAAAGTTCCTTTAATTGTACAGCATGGGCATTAGTAGTGAGAAATCATAACTTAATTTTGTAAAAATATCCCTTCAATTTCCTAAATAATTACTCACCCGTTTTTCTTATTTGATATTTACAACCAGGGAGAATGACTAATACTCATCACATGTTACTGCTACTGAATATGAGGCTTATTGTTTCTTGGTCTGTTGGTCAAGATCAAGTGCAACACCTGGGCTCAAAGATGACCAATGACTGCCCCAAGTTCACATTGAAGATGAATTGTGAAGCTGGTACTCAACCCAATAGTTTGTCTTTTTCAGTGGAAATTGAAGCATTATGAATGGAAAGTGAAGAGTGGCCTCACAGCAGAGTGTGTCCCAGGGACTGCTCAGAGCTTTTCCTTCTCTCAGGCAAGATGACCATCAATCACTTCTTTGCTGAGACCCACAATTACAGCCTTAAGTAATTCTTGCCAGCCCAGTGTTACAAATCATGTTTTTCCTAGTTCTGCCAACTTCTCTGTATAATAAATGCCAGGTAGCACTAGCTAATTAGTGAATAGCAGACAATGCAAGTTGATACAAAACTCTTACTCTTCTAATATCCCTGCTTGTAGTCAGTGATTTGTGACCTCACTGTGAACCCAAGTGGCAGTAAAGCTGCCACTGTGATTAGGGTTAGAATAGATGTAATCTTCTTAGCCTTAGCTAAAACTGTGAAAATCTCTTTCATCTTCAAATATTATTGATTTGACCCATTTATCCAGAGGGCAGGGGGTTGTCTGATTCCTTAGGCTGAGCTTCAGGAGTCTGTCCCAGAAGAAAAGAATGCCAGTCTTGTATTCCAGGAACTGGGAGACTGGGCCATGACCCCAGTGAGGGTGGAGATGAGGAGGCTGCAGGAGCTTGTGTGTCCAATATTTATTCAACAAGGAGATTCTTTAAAAAGGCTCAAGAAAAGTTCTTAGCATTGTAAAAATTTTCTAAATGGAGGAAAATTTAAAAAAACCATTTTATTAAAAAATGCACTTAACGTAACCTGAGTAACTACAGAATAACTCAAGAGGGACCTAGCTGATTAAATCTATTATGCTACTAAAGGTTCCCATGACAGCAAAGCCAATGTGTGTTCTTTGGAGATCCACAGACTTTGTTCTACAGCTGAGTGTTGGAAAATGTATTCATCAAAACCATACATACTGATGGGATTACTCTGGAGGACCTTGACTTTAATGAGTCAGTAGTGAAGACTCGGTTGGAGAATCATTTCATCAAATGGAGGAGGTGGTGGCACTCAGCAATGACTGTCACCAGATGCACCAAATAAGGCTGTCAATGGAAGAGGAGGCCCTCCTATTTACAAATTCTGCAAGCATTTGTCCCATGAGCCCTGGAGTTTTATGTCTATAGCCCTAATCTTTCTGAGTCTTCAGGTACTGAGAAACCTGGAGAATCTGGAGTTTCTTTTTGGAATTTATCATGAGAATATCAGCCTTAAGAAGCCCATTAGACAGGTATGGTGAGGCACCTCTGATCCTTTTGTCTTTGTTCCTCCTAACATAGGCCAGTTTGTATAACAAAATGTCGTGCTTGGGTAGATGATCCTGGGAGTTTAGATAGATATGTCTTCTCCAAGGTGAACTGGCTGAAGTTTTCTGATTCAGGTACTAAGCTGTTGTCAAAGATCGGGGAAACAAATCTTGATCAACAGAAAATATTGCCAAAAATCTTTAATTGGTAGAGTTCAATCTGAAGAGAAAAGAATTAAGTTATCTTTTTAAAAAAAAATAAACTTAAAACCAACCAAGAAAGGAAACAACAACAAAATCCTCCCATCTCTTTTCATTGCCTGCATTGTTTTTCCTTTCTTGTTTTTTTTTTTTTTTTGAGGGGGGGGGGAGAGGGAGTGTGAGAGAGAGATAAAGAGAGAATCAATTCCATCTGGCCTTTGTTTTTCTAACACTTAGTTGTGTCTGTGGTGCTGGGGTTTGAACCCAGGACCTCAGGCATTCCAGGCACAAGCACTCCCAATGCTGAACCACCACTCCAGTCCCCAGTCCACTGCATTTTTATCTTTTCTTTGAGTTCTGCCTAACTCAAATTTCTGAATCAATGATGGTTATTAGGTGACTTGCAGGAAACAGTAGAAACCAGCCAGTTTCTCATACTCTCAGCTGGACCTGGTTGAGGTCAGCTCACTAAAAGTATTTTACAATTTTGAAACAATTTGAAAATTCCTTCTCTCCAGAAGTAATCAACTGTTTCCTTCACTAAACAGCTTCATTGTAAAATTTTAAAACAACAAAGTATAAATATAAATAATAAAAGACAAAAGATTTCCAAAATAATTACATATTAATCTTACAGATTTTAGAATCAATATATGTATGTTGTAGAGTTTAAAAAAATGATAAATAAAAACATCGCACATTGTGTCCGTGAACATATTTAAATAAGTTTCATCTCAGTTATAAATAGAATCATGCACATAAGTTTATAAAATTGGGATGATAACTGACTTGTGTATATATAATTATGTATATGTACCATATATGTATATATTTTGCTTTTTGCCAAACATCATATATAGGATGCATATAATTAATATACATGAACTATGTATAAAAATTTATATTTTGCCTTTTTTCAAATAATATGTTATCTTCAACATCACTGCCATTGAATATTCTTTATAAACTTAAATGACTATGAAGTATTAAGTTTTTTGGATATGACATTCTTTATTTAGCCAATTTCCTATTGATATGTATTCAGTTTGCTTCTAAAATAATGGTGCATTAAAAATATTGTACATATATCTCTTGAATTCTGCCTATTTTTAAAGAATAGATTCATAAAATAGAAATAACTGGTTAAAGGGTATTTGTTATTTGTTGTATAATTATGCCTATGTGCAAGACCATTAATACATATGACCAAATTCTTTGAAAAGTTCTTATCAATTTAGAGAAGCTATTCAAAAGGGGTTGGCAGAGTATAAAATGACTCTGGAACTAGTGTCAGAGTCAGACAAAGAACACAGACCTTCTAACTTTCTTTCCAGCTTTCTTGGCTCTATCTTCCCGTTGTTTTCTATGGATTCTGGTAGCAGTATTCAAAACTTCTCCTCCTTTTTCTAGCACTGGGGGTTGAACCCAGGGATTTGCATATGCTACGCAAACACTGAGTTACATCTCCAGACTTTTTATCTTGAAACAGTGTCTCACTAAGATGTCCAGGTTGGCCGTGAACTTGTAATCCTTCTGCCTCAACCTCCCGAGTAGCTGGGGTTATATTGTGTCCACTGTACCCAGCTGCTTAAACTTCTTGTAGAGAAAAAAAACAAAACAAAACAAAACAAACAAATAAAAATCAGGTAGCTTACTATGTCTACATCTCACTGTGGTTGGCAGTAATAGAAGACATGATCTTGCATGTTTCATATTTTCCATTGTCATTAAAAGATTTACAGATAAGGTTCTGGCTTAAGTTATATTATCATTATATATGCATATATGAATGTGTAACAACCAATCTCTTCAATGTGTAAGAATATGCTGAACCAATTAAAAAAGTTTACTGAGTGTCTGAGCAAGTCAGGACATTAAGTGCAGCCAGGCCCGAGCAAGTATAGAACATGTCTTAGTCATACAGGTAAGACATGATGGGTACTATACCAGATGCTGGTAGGCTACAGGTAGCCTCAGAGAGGATAGACAAGAAATCTATAATAAGAATGCCAGTAGGAGGTAGAGAGGCATTATACAAGTGCATGAGGGAGGGATGCAAACTCCCTTTTCAAACCAAGGAGGTTTATCCCTTAGGATTTGGTTTGGATACGTATTACAGAAGACCCAGCTCAATAAGGGTTAAATAAAATGTGCTGTTTTATTTTCATAAAACAGGTTTTAAGATTTTGGGTGAAGGGGTAGAAAAGTGCCCTATTGAAGTAACTTTTTGTTATTGTTGTATGATTGAACTCAGGAGCACTTAACCACTGAGCCACATCTCCAGCTATATATATATATATATATATATATATATATATATATATATATATATATATATATATATAATTTTTTTGAGACCAGGTCTTGCTAAGTTCCTTAGGAGCTTCCTAAGTTTTTGAGGTTGGCTTTGAATTTGGGATCTTCATGCCTCAGCCTCCTGAGTTGCTGGGATTAGAGGTGTGCACCACCACACCAAGCTTTTTCTTCCTTCCTTCCTTCCTTTTGTTTAGAGAGAAAGAAAGAAAAAGAAAGAATCAGCTTTATGTATATTTCTTTCACCTGGGTTTCATTTTTCCAACACTTTATTGTGTATGTGGTACGGGGGTTTGAACCCAGGTCCTTGTGCATGCCAGGCAAGTACTATAACTGCTGAGCCACTGCTCCAGCCCCTCCTTTTTCTTTCTTTCTTTCTTTCTTTCTTTTTTTTTCTTTTTTTTTCTTTTTTGGAAGTAATTTATTTTTGAAGAAGATTGATCTGGGGCTGGTGATAGTTGTTCAGAACAGGGGGAATTAAGTCACAGAGATTTCCTTAGGAAGCACCTGCTTGCTGAGATGTTAAGAGAGACTGAAATGAACAGGACAGAATGAATGGAAGACATTGTACAAAATTATTATCAAACTAGGGTCAAGGTGGAAAAGCAGGTCAGGAAGAAGAAGGAGGCAAAGATGAAATCAAGGTTTGGATACCAGTTATCTTTGTGGGAATTTTGATCCAAATGGAGCTTATGGGTTGGCCCCAATCAGTGCCTCCTGAGCGAAGCTTGGGCTGCTGAGGCAAATTCACTCCAGGGCAAAGTAAGGATCCTGTCTGACTGGTTCTGGAGTGTCAGGCTGATTATGCCACCCATGAAATCGTGCCTTGGTTCCCTTGGGAGGACAAACTTTTCAGCTCTGATAAGATCCATGGGATGAGGACGACAAAGGTTGGCTGAAAAAATACTGACACCTAAAACATTGATAATGAGCACTTGGTGGTGAGACTTTACCCACTGTTAATATTACACATCAAACTCTGAGGCCTGCAACTGGAGTTGCCCGGATCCTTATCTAAGACTTGTTCAATGCCCTTAAAAGTATTTCTTTTTCTTTTTCTTTTTTTGCAATCAATAATATTTCTTGTATGAATGAAATAGAAAATATAGAAAAGCAATAAAAGTACAGCAAAACTAAAATAGTAATTTCACCATCCAGGGATAAACTCTGACAAAATGTTGGTGTATAATTTTCTGTAATTTTTTTCTATCAACAACACATATGTGTTTATAAAATTATATATTTTATGCCTAATTTGGCATAAATCATAATTGATTATACTATTTTGTGATTTGTTTTCTCCCAATTTTAAGATGTTATGAGAAGATATTACAAACATCTTTCTAGCTTCAGTATTTTTCTTCATCATCATTTATAAGGGCTATGCTGCATAACGTACCATCAAATAATTATACCATTACAATATTTAAGCTGCTTATATTTAGGATGCTCCAATTTTTTTGCAATTTGTTCTTACATATTTGTACAGGGGCACAATATAACAATATGATTTGGTCAATATCATTCCCCAGCACATCAGCAACATTGTAATACATTCTTGAAGCTAAATATTCACACATACAAACCTCTCTAATGATTCCCTTATCATAAATTCCTCTGAATTGAATTGTTAGATCAAAGGGGACCTATCACTTTTTTTCTTGATACCAGGGATTGAACCCAAGAGTGCTTAAGCATTGAGTAACCTCCCCAGCTATTTTATTATTATTATTATTTAGCTTGAGACAGGGTCTAACTAAGTTACCTAGAGCCTTGCTAAGTTGCTGAGGCTGGCTTTGAACTTGCAGTCCTCTTGCCTCAGCATCCTGAGTTGCTGGGCTTACAGGTATGAACCATCATGCCTGGCCACGTTTTTGTTTCAAATTACCAAATTTCCCTCCAAGACTTTATTTTTATAGTCCCACCAATGTTACATGATAGTACCTATTTCTTTGCGCCCTCATAAATTTTGAGCATTTTAGTATTAAAATGTACTTGTTAATTTGAAAAGTAAAAATGTCATTGTTTAATTTTCATATTTTTATTGCTAGAAAATATTTTTAATATTATTGGCCACATATGATC